>JAKTWD010000219.1:0-12552 GCA_030581935.1 Metschnikowia corniflorae | reverse complement strand
TTACGGACGCAAGAAGAAGATCACTACCAGAGACAAATAAAATAATGGAAATGCTAAAGTCGAGGGGCGTTATTCCGGATCCAGACCTTAATGGAATTCATCATCAGATAGAAGAAGAAGGCCAACCCACGATTGATCAGAAAAACTATACTTCTAGACTGGGATCAAAGAGACCCTTTGACTCAATTGAGGGAAACTCGGATGAAGAGCTGGACGCGAGTGATTAATACTTTCTGTATGACGGAGATGGAGAGGAGGTGGAGAATCACGGAGACTCCGAAGCTGGTGATAAGCCGGACGAAGAGCATATCTGTATTTCGGATGACGACGAAGGTATTTTGGAATTTGAGTAAAAAGGGATCAATTGTACGAGCCTTGTTTGTACATTCTTACGGTTTTGATCGGTTGTGATCTTGGAATTTTTCGCTCTCCGGTATTAGTGTGCAGGTGCACCTTCTTGAAAAAAATAAAAAAAATACTTGCATAAAAACTACTACTACTAGAATAAATATGCATAAAAATAAAAATATTTTGGAAAAATATTTTTTCTAGCAAAAATATCGCGAAAAATATTAAAAATACTACTTACTAACATGCCTGAGGTAGACCAGTGCACAAATTAGAGACAAACATATGAGAAAGACCAGAAGACAGAAGACAGAAGACAGAAGACAGAAGACAG
Source organism: Metschnikowia corniflorae (assembly GCA_030581935.1). NCBI lineage: Eukaryota > Fungi > Ascomycota > Pichiomycetes > Serinales > Metschnikowiaceae > Metschnikowia > Metschnikowia corniflorae. The sequence goes on along the minus strand of JAKTWD010000219.1, from coordinate 11,870 downwards.
AAGACAGAAGACAGAAGACAGAAGACAGAAGACAAAAGACAAAAGACAAAAGACAGGGTAATTAGACGAAATCTACAAGATTTCACAGAATCCAAGGCATATACACATGAAAATATAGGAAACTCACAAGAAACATAGGCAAGTCAGAAAAAATACAGAAAACCAAGGAATCTACCCATGAAAGCATAGGCAATTCTGAAGAAAGTCAGAAGGTCGAAAATGCCTATGGATACATGGGTATATCAGAAAGAGAAGCGAAAATACATGAACTCCAACAACTTCGCCCTAAAACTAGGCCAGAACCCATGTCGCCGCCTGGAAATGGAGCCATAACACAGGAAGTCGCACGAACCCAGGCCCTTCAGCCTACAGTCGAGTAAACCACAGGTTAACCAGTAGATGGCCTATAAACTTGAAAAAAGTCTTATTATTTCGACCAACCCACCGTACCATCTACTCAAATTGAAAAGCTCCGCCTACTTCCCTCACAAACTGATATAAACCTGTGGCGAACACATTCATAAGGCTCTTTTGTGAAAAACAGTGGACAGCCACGGGACACTCGCCCATAACTGAAAAGACCGGTGTTTTCTGAGAAAAGGACTGGCCCGCACATACCCAGGAGCAACGCCCCAAAGTCGTGGGAATAACACCCGCTGCTCTTGAAGGTAGATGGTCTTTATAGTTGGTAGAAGTCCGAAGATCACTCAAAAAAAAGAATACTTGATGGATCTGACATATCATTTGAGGAGCTCGTGAGGCCACCTGTTGAGTACACAAACTCCAAATTTTTTGAATAAGACGGTTTGAAAAGCAGTGGAGAATCACCCAAACGGAAGCCGACCACGCTCATGCGGAATCTCCAGACATACAGGCCATTGAGCGGAGACATGCCACAGAAAGAAGGCCGCCACGGAGGGTGCGCCGAGTTGTGGTTGCGCCGCGTCATGGTGATGGACACCACGCAGCGCCTTTTGCCATCACACAACCGAGACGGTGGAAAAAATGCCCCAGACCTGCACACAGCCAGGCGACGCTCAAAATTTCGTCTCTGCCAGTATAGCCTTAGTGGGTCTTTATACCTCTAGGCAAAGCCATATAGAACCCCCAAAAAACATGCAAAGGTCTCTTTTTAACACCATTTCCAGGGCTGCCTTGCGAAGGGCCCCTGCGGCTAGACTCACGGCTCCTCCTGCGTGTGTCAAGCCCGCCCCGAGATTCGCACCGACTCTTTCCATGAGATGGAATTCAGGGAAGGCAGAAGAGGCCAAAACGAACGAAACGGAGGCCCAGGAGGCTGCTGAGGAAAGTGCGGCCGCAGAATCGGCAGATAACGTCGAAACCGCGGCGCCAGAGGACCCCGTGACCGCCGAGTTGAGAGAGAAATTGTTGCAGAAAGACAAGGCGTTGGCAGAGATGAAAAACCACTATGCCAGATCGATTGCCGATTTCAGGAACTTGCAGGAGACCACGAAAAAGGAGTCTCAGAAGGCCAAAGACTTTGCTTTGCAGAAATTCGCCAAGGATTTGTTGGAGTCGGTCGACAACTTCACCTTGGCTTTGAGCTCGGTGAAACAAGAGACCTTGGACGCACAACCGGAGATGAAAAACTTGTTTGATGGTGTCTCCATGACCAGAAACGTATTCGAAAAGACGTTGGAGAAACACGGCATCTCCAAGATCGACCCCATGGGCGAGAAATTCGATCCTAACCAACACGAGGCCACGTTTGAGATTCCACAACCAGACAAGGAGCCAGGTACCATTTTCCATGTGCAGCAGCCCGGTTACACTTTGAACAGCCGTGTTTTGAGACCCGCGAAGGTCGGGTTGGTGAAGGGCGGGGAGTAGCTAGAGGGGAGGAGTATGGAGTCTGTATATAGTAAAATGAGATGATTAGGGTGTACTTTCGTATTGGGATGGTGATTGAAGGTGGATACTGGGGTAGGAAATCTGGGAAACCGGTAAGGTGGAGAAACGAGAAGAGTGAATTTGGTCTTGTACGCCTTCTAGATGGGATTATATGATTATTGATCAAAACCTCTCCACGGTATTTCCCATCGCCCTCGGCCACCCACGCACTCGGCCACCCACGCACTCGGCCACCGACGCGCGTTTGCTGACTAAAGTAGATTCGAACTCAACTTTCTCTGCCATAATTTCTGTGGCGTACTGAAGAGCCTTTTCAAGGCAATAGGTTCTCACTTTAAAATTAGAAATTGAAGTAATTATCAATCACTGGCAAGAGTTTAGAGGTCGCACCTCTGCACCGGCATCTTCCAATACCAGCAACCCTGTGATAGTAGTTCCTGCGAGTTTATATCACCCTTCAAAGTAGCGTGGCGATCGTTTTTTGGAACACAATCTTTGCGGTCCCTTTATGCCTTATGGTGTGGCAGTGTTGGCCACATCGTTTCGAAGGCTCACTCTTACTCACCTTCGATTGTCCCACAAGTCTGCATCTTCAATGCTACCTCTTTCCAAGTAACAGAATAAAGCGTTTTTGTCGTGTTTGCTCTCAAATCTTCACCCAATTATCAAAATGAAATAGATCCATTTTAGATACAGAACGAGAGCTATAGTGCTGCTTCCAGTCCACTAAGCATGTCAGTAATACCCACTAGAGACCCAAGACCTGTATAGCGCTCCTTAGCACGCACTTAATTTTCATTGTGGATATCCAGTGAGATTATTAAACTTGAAATAAAAAAAAACTTTTCTTTCCATATCCCATTTCAACATCGACTCCATCAGCAACGGCAGTATTGGCTGCGAAATTGCCGCGGCACGGCAAAGCAGCAGTTTTGTGGGTAATTCGTAAATCGTCGTAATCGTCTTTGAAACAGCTACTAACGATGATTTTTGGTAGATCTAATACGATTATATTGCCAGTCATTTCGTAATCACAAGTTACGAAATTTACGAATTCGTAAATTGTGCGAGGGTTTGTGACAGTCGAAGAAAATGCAACTCAAATGTTTGGCTTCTCCATGTCAGCACCACTTAAATCTCAATTCACTAAAATAAATGATATATTCACAGAAAAGAGAAACAAATTGCTGCCAGAATTTATCGAAATGTTGGATTTCTCAAGTATAATGGTAAGCTTCCGGTTGTGGAAAGAATGACAGATATCGAATTGAAATTGGGGAAACGAACTCTGAGTGTGAAGATTAAGGCACCGAGGAGCAGCGACATTTGGAGCGAGGCCTCCGAAAACTCCGTCACGGGCATGAGCAACCTTGCGTTCGACGATATCAGTGATACTATTGTTGACAAATTTCTGAGAGCATTACCGAAAACCTGTGCCACAAGATTCACGTTCAGATGAGTGATCTAAATTTCGTATCTGGGGACAAATATGACGAAATGAAATGCCGGGAAGTATAGTAGTGCTCGATAAATGATCCAAGTTGTCTTCATTGCGGAACTCTTCAGAAGGCTTCATCAGCTCGATCCTTACACGTCGAGTCGATTTCTCAAACTTGCGAAAGGCCTTGCAAAGGACATGACTACTAACGTAATTCACTAGCTTTCGCACCAAACCGGTATTTGGGTCGGCAACAACAAACGCGTCTCCAGAAGAACTTTCTTTATTTGTGCACCTCCATTTTCACCACAACTGTTCGGACCGACTCCAGTTTTGTGGGATGGCGAAAGTAGGATCTCATTTGCCCTTAGAATTCTAAAAGAGGGTGATTTCAAGCCACCTCGGGAAGCAGCACGCGGTTTCAATATGTCTCGCAGGACTCTTCGACGGATGAGGAGAGGTTCAAGAAAGCACGTCGAAGCAGCCGAAGACCAAAAAAATTAGCAAAAACTGAAGAGAAAATTTTGGTCAAATGGATCATTTCGAAGGACTCGCACGGTCTCGCCCCGGCAGTCAATGCTGTTAGCAAGATGACAGATTATTTGCTCGCGTTGCGTGGAACAAAAGAAAATTTGAAAGTCGGTACCAATTGGATTTCCAGATTTGTGGAATGACGCCCAAATCTCGACACAAAGTAATCGAGACCTTTTGATTATTGACGAAGTTTCAAGACCCAAAGGTAACAAAACGTTGGTTTGATCTGGTGCATAACACGATACTTACTCATGGGATCGAGTTAAGCGATGTGTACAAAGTGGACGAGACAGGCTTTCGATGGTTTAAATGCGGCAAAAAAATTGTATCAGGGTTTAAAATAGGGAGAACAGACAATTACTTCAGAACCTCGAGAGTGGGTGACAGCAATTGGGTGTGTTACTTCCACGGGTCTGTTTTTGCACCCATTAATCACTTTTAGAGGTAAGAAAATTTGCGAGTCTTGGTATGCTGAGCGTGAAGAAGACAGGTGCTTGGGAGTTAGTGCGAATGGTTGGGCATCCAATGACATTGCTATCCGGTGGCTCGAACAGGTTTTATCCCTCAGACAGAGTCTATGACGAAAGGCACAATAGACTTTTGATACTTGACGGACATGGTAGTCATTTGACACCAGAGTTTGACAAAATCTGCATCGAAAATAAATAATTGCTCTATACATGCGGCTTCACACATCTCATTTGTTGCAACCTCTGTTTGAGCAGTCAAAGACAAAATATTACCAGTTGGCCGGAGAAGAACTGGGTTTGATGTGCTCGCGGGTGGCAGTGTGCGCATCAATATAGATGACTACCTTGCACTATACAAACTTGCTCGGGTTGAAGCTTTCACTGCTCGAAATGTTAGGAGCAGCTTTGGGACTGCCGGTTTAAACCATTAAATCCTCAGCGGGTGTTTTCGAAGATCAGAATCGAGGTAACAGACAAGGTGTCTCCAGAAAGTCATCTGACGCCACGTAGATCTTCTAGTCTTGCTGATGATTCGAGTACGCCTTCAAAACACAGCTATTTAATGATTCTTGCTTCTTCACATTACGAATTACTAAAAAATTGTCTTGGGGTGTGGCCGGTCCGTTGAAAGCCTCTTTTGACAAACTTTTAAACTACGCTCTTTCACAGGGTCATTCATATGCGATAATGGCCAAACAATTCGGCGATGTTCTCGTCACTCATGCCAGGCAGAACAAGAAAAGCAGTAGATCCAAACGTATAACCGACGCTAGTGACTTGTCTAATGAGGAATTCAACAAACGCAATTCCAGCTTTCTGGGGATTGTTAATCCCTTTTTGAAAAAGTCCGTGGACTCAGAAGATAAAATTTCACAGCCACATAAAAAACGCAAAGCCACTTGTGGAATTTGTGGGACAGTAGGGCATCGTAGACAGACATGTCAAAATAAAGCTCAATATTTTTTTTTTTATGTTTTAGCGTAGGTTTAGCGTTTATATTCGAAGTCAAAGATACTATATGTTTACAAAATGCAGGCGGTGACCCAATGCCAGTTTGGTGCGAAAGCCAGTGAAGTACGTTATTACTAATTATTACTAAATTTCAAATAATTACAGTATAACACCCCCAAGTCGCGCCACCCCCAAGTCGCGCGCCGAACTCGCGACGCGTTTTTCTAATAAACAACAATTCTTTGATCATCGATAACAATGTCAAATTTCCGTCAAAGATCGAAAAAGGAGCGAGAAATCCAAGATGAGTTTATTAAATTAGTGTTAGACGAAAAGAAGGAAGTTCAAACTTTCCTTCGCTTCGGTAGCACAGCGTTTTGGTGTCGCGCAGAGTACGCTTAGAGATCGGTATCATGGACGACAAATCGTGGCAGAAGCACGCCAAAAAAGCCAAAAACTAAATGTCCATGAGGAGAATACATTCGCCAAGTGGTTTGTGTATCTTGAGTCTATTGGAGTGCCTCCCCAGCATTATCAGGCTCGGGATATGGCCAATTTCATAATTGCTTCGCGCGGAAAGTGCCGTTCGAACCAACTGGCAAAATTTCGCTACAAGGCTTCTTAAAACGAAACACTGAAGTCAATAGCAAGTTGATAAAAGCTCGTGATACAATTCGTGCCAAGTCTGAGATGCCAGGAATTTCGAAAATTGGTTTCAACGCGTGAAAAAGACGATGAATGACTACGGTATTGTCCAGTGCGATATTTATAACGTTGATGAGACAGGCTTAGCCATAGGAATCCTTGGTTGCACTCGCGTTATCACGGGTTCCGAGGTACACGATGCGCCGACGCTTTTGCAACCTGGAAATCGTGAGTGGGTCACCGCAATTGAGTGCATAAGTGCTGGCGGTTTCGCGTTGGCACCCTTCATTATCTTTAAGGCTAAACGATTGCAACAGGGTTGGTTTGACGGCCTAGAAAGGAAATGGCGCATTGCCGTAAGTGACATTGGATGGACAAACGACAGTTTAGGACTCAAGTGGCTCGAAAACGTCTTTATTCCTCAATCGGAGGCTCGCAGAGTGGGTGAATACCGTCTTTGGCTTTTCGATGGCCATGGAAGTCATTTGACCCAAAGATCAAGGACAAATGTGAAAAACATAAGATATTGATTCAGTGTATCCCCCGCATACTTCGCATCGTCTCCAGCCTCTTGATCTTGTCTGCTTTGCTGTATTGAAACGAGAGTACAGAAAGATCGTGCAGAGTAGATGCGGGCTCTTCATAGCAGTGTTGTTATAGATACAGTATTACTAATTATTACACTTTTTTTGGTATTAGTAATATAAAAGAATAATATTACAATATTACAAATAATTACAAATAATTACAAATAATTACAAATAACTACAAATAATTACAAATAATTACAAATATATGAAGTTCCCGCATAGTATAGTACGACTATGCCTGCTTTCCGCCTCAATGCACCTATTCAGCTCTCATCTACTCACGCAATTTTCGATCATGAACCATTCTCGATGTTATTTTAGAAACCAATTAAATGCTATTCGAAACTTAGTTTCGGTAGATCTCTTCATCCTCCCTTGAATCGAAGAAGCTTCCCAGATCGTTTTCTAATTATGGAACTTTCTTGAGCCTGGAAACACTATTCCAGCTCGCTTAATAGTAGACTGTTTGTCGAGTTTTAAGTCTCTGTATCGCTAGGTTCTGCATTGTTCAACTTTGCATCATGTCTCGAATACCAAGTCTCTGAATCACTGAAATCGCAATCGCCAAAACCTGGTAAATTGCGTGTAGCATCCAAAACTCTGCTTCGCTCGTGTCCCCCAAGTTTTGCGTACAACTGGTGACAAGATCTTCCGCTACGCTCAATCCTATTGAAATCTGCAAATCACTATTCTCAGCACACGTCATCTCACTCATTGTCAGTGAGCGTTGCTCATTTTGCCTCCCAGGGCGGGGTCTTCTCCTCCCATTATCCAGGTCTGGATGTTGACGATATCAGCAGACTTCGCTTCGCCCATACAACACGTAGGTTGCTCGGAGGTAGAGTTCAGATGTTCGAAATGATCCTGATCCTGATTATCGGCAGCTTCCGACTGTGCTATGGGGTCAAAGTAGACACTTGCCTCGTCTCTAATAATAGCCAACATCTTGATTGTCTGCGGTTGTAATCTGCTTCGCTAACTATGTACTTCACTTCAGAGAAAAGAGATTCCGAGGAAGCGGACATCGCCATCATGGACAAATGATCTTGGGCCATCCGGAAGACAGTAGGAAACGAGCCTTCGTTGAGTTTGTTGTACTCCCGATTCTGGTTCTTGACTTTGGCATTCTCTTGCTGCAAGTGCCTCCGAAGTTCGCTCTCACCGTCATGGTCATCGTCATCACCGAGCTAACTCGCGTCATAAAAAATCCAAACACGCACTTTCTGTAATCTTTAGCTCAAGTTTTCTTTCCTTCCCTTTCGCGGCCACCCCGGAAATGGAGTTTTACGCCTCAATGATCAGTAGTGCTTTCCGAACCTCTGGATTGCTTCCATTCGATCCAGATCGTGTTATCGATAAGCTTCCACGAACATTTCTTACACCAGCGCACGAGGTTGATGGAGAAGGAAGAATGTCAGCAGAAGACCATCATTTTCCTTCAGAGTATGATGGAATAATGGATCTAGATAGAGAATTTGCTAAACTCATTCAATAAGTGAGTCATGGCCCTCGCCGCTTAAGGTCATCATGGCGAAATATTCAGAACAGGTACTTTGCGCGTTCACCAGACAAATATTTTCAAGCAAGAATTGCACAAACAAAAGGAAGCAAAGACTGAACTTAAACTTTTTCAGACTTCATTTTCATACTCGGCTTGGGCGTCATAATCGAACACTAGCCCTGTTTCCTCTTCTTGATTCTGTGCATAGATGAATTCGGGGAATTCTGTGTCTTGCTCCACTTCTTTATCCTCAACCTCAGCAGGCATTTCATCAGCCGTGGTGATCCCTCGTGACTTAAATAATGCCATAATCTTTACCGATCTTGACAGAAGCCGACCTCCCCTATTTGTAACGATATTTCCAACTGGTGTAGAAAGTGCTTCCGAAGGCGCTGACATGGCAGGAACAGCGAAATAGTCTCTCGCCATGCGCGAAATGACCGGAATACGATTTTTATGAATCTTGTAAAAGGCAAGGACATCCATGCTTTTGCTTTCGCGTGGACCCCTGAGATACGCTTCAAGTTCGTCACTGTTGCCTTCTGTTGCATCGTCATCGAGATAAAACCACCCAGAGCCATTTGATACTTCGCGGGTTACGTTACCTCCGCCAGCACATTCACCGACTGTCTCATCCTTGTCATCTTTTTGGAATTCGCAGTAGACCTGAAAGAAAGCATTCTTGATCCCACTGATCTTTTCGGCTGAGAAGCCTACATTCTCGAAAATAGCCAATTTGTACCGAGGATCGAGAACAATAGCAACATAAAGCATCTTGTTTTCCATGCAATTTTCATCATCAACAGGGTAGTATTCAAGTAGCTTCTTCCTCGCCTGGTTCAAACTGAATTCAATTAAAGGATTATTTCTCGATTTCCTTCTCATGCACAGAAGACAATTCATGTAAGACTCCAAAAATTAAAGGAATCGTTTGATTGATCGTGGGATATGACGAAGCTTGAAGTATTAACGTGGGAGCACGAAAAATCTCCAAGACATCCCTAAGAACTTCCAAGTACTTCCAATCTTTGCAGGTTAATTGAAATCTTTCGAGATCAGCGGAACTTTCTACAAAGTCTCCGTAAGTCAACTTCAAGACTGTCATTATTTCTTCACGAAAATAAAATAAAGCGATCAATCATGCGGTAAGTGGATAGCCATCGGGTGTAATTGTCTCTCAACATTTTCTCCGGACCGGTATTCGAAGATCCTCTGGCCTTTTTCGCGTCAACTAGAGTTTTGAAAGTATTCTTCATTTTGTGATTGTAGTTTATCTGAAGAATGATCGAGCGTATGACTCGAGGAGGTTGTTTCATGCGATCAGCAGAGTCGTGAAAGAGAGGGGTTTCCCCAAGAACGGCTTTCATTGACGTTTCAAACTTTTGCGTTCCATTGCCCTTGAAAAATGTGTAATTTAAGAGCGCCTCAGTTGACAAGTTCAAAAGGTGCCAGACGCGCCGAACGTCTCTATCGAATTCAATCCCATGGCCACCCAACGTTTCCTTGTACTTACTCACCAAGACATTCATTGGCCCAGTATTGTCTCTTGTAATGAATAAAATACGGTTCTGAATGCCGTATTTAGTCAAAACTGCCAACATAAACTGATGCAACACCCCTCCTGTTTAGCTGAATCTCATTCATTGCTTCGAATACGAATGTGTAGTTTTCCAGCTCAATTTCATTATTGTAAAAGCGCAATGTGATTCCAAGGAAATCAGTATTGTTACCACTCCTTCACCCGTCACTTTTTAGGTTAGTTCTTGTACCAAACCCTTTGCAGCTTAGCGGCTGCAAAAATTACTAAGGGGGGTAGCGCGACACATTCTGCGCTCACTCACTTGATTACGCTAATCTATTCACGATTTCCGGGTTGTGTTATCTCTGGGCACCGTGGAAGTAAACTTCCTCCTCGATTGGAGTCACTACCTTGCTGGTTTTGCGGCATTTCAGCTTTCCTCGCTTTTCACGTCAACGGTCGTCAAGATCAAAAAGAAAATACCTCAAGGAATGTGATTTATCTGTCGAGGACGTGGAGCAGTTCTCGTTACCCCCTACAAAAGCGCTAGAATTCAATCTCAACAATTTAGACGAATTGTGAACAATGTCTCACCGGTACGTAAAAGCTGAAACGGCATTGTGGAAAATGCAGATTGCCAGGACATAAAATTGAAACACGTACGAAAAAATACTAGTGGTTTTCTAATCTTAATAGCTCTGTGTGTTCAGAAAAATTGATTTAAAATCGAGGTTATGGTTAATTTCGCAAAATGTGAGCGACTTGGGGGTGTTATACTGTACGCGCGAAAATTTGTATTTTAACTTCACTGGCGTCTTTGCTCATTACGGTAACAGCGTGCGTAGTGTTCATCAGAGTTGTGGTTTTTATCGTAATACGATTCGTAATTACGATTACGAATTTTTTTCTCATCGTAATCGTAAATACGATTTTCGTAATCGTAATTACGAATCGTAATACGATAATTACGAAAGTCGTGTGTGGCTAATAATAACATGACTTGCAAAGGAAGTCAGCCACGAGAGCTTATGTGCCCTAGGTGTTTATGTAATCTATTAGTAGTCAATATACTATGCAAGGCCTTTTGCAAGTTTCAGAAATTGACTCGACATGTGAGGATCGAGATGAAGTTGTCTTCTGAAAAGTACCGCAACGAGAACAACTTGGATCATTCATCGAGCACCACTGTACTTCCCAGCATTTCATTTTTGTCACCTTTGTCCCCCGATACGTAATTTTTATCACTCTTCTGAACGTAAACCTTGTAGCACAGGTTTCCGGAATACTCCCAGAAATTTCCTCGACAATAGTGTCACTGAGGTCATCGAACTCAAGGTTGCTCATGTCCTCGGCGGAGTTTTCAGAGGCCTCGCTCCAACTGTCGCTTGACTCGTCGGCCATATCATCGGTGTCTTTATCTTCACACTCATTGTCCACCTCTTCGTTTCCAATCCGATCCCTGCCATTCCTCTCACAACCGGGAAGATTACCTATTTGAGAAAGACCAACATTTTGATGAATTCGGGCAGCAATTTGGTTATCTTCTTTGGTACAATACGGTAATTGTAGAGAATAAAGATTCAGATACTGTTGACATGGAAAAGCCCGCCATCTGTGTTGCATTGTCTACGACTGTCAAAACCCCCCCGTGCAATTTACGAATTCGTAAATTTCGTAATTCGTAATTACGAAATGACCGGTCATCGTAATCGTAATAGATTTTTTCAAAAATCGTCGTAAATCACAATTACGATTACGATATTTACGACATTTACGAATTACCCACAACTCTGGTGTTCATTACGCATTACGCAACGTTCACGGGCCTCTCACCAACATCGATGTATCGTTTTGCGCACTGCGTAGGGCATGCGTAATACGTAATGCTTGCGCAATATTATTTGAAATGATTGAGCCTCGTACCTTCCATAAAAGATAGAAGGTGAGAACTGATTCCATCGGAATATAGGAACGGTATATAAATGCGATTTACGCTCAAATCGTGCAAGCAGGACCGACATGTTGAGAATACATGCCTCTCTGAAAACTTATTACGCACTACGTACCTCTTTACGAATCTTTACGCGCGTAAAAACGCATTACGCGCTTCTCAAATGAAAAATCAAACTTAATCCCATTAACAGAAAAAAACCAAATATGATCCGCTCGGCGCAGCAGATCTCTCGGGTGCCCACTGCCAACCACATCTTCAAACTAAAATCACCATACAGGCCAAACACAAGGGTGGTGGCCGCACTCCCATTTCTGCTGCGCTTGTCTATATGGGTCAAGTCGCTACTACCGGGGCGCCTCGAAACGCTCCAGAAACAGTTGTTGGAGTTGCTGTTTT
>JAKTWD010000218.1:0-12568 GCA_030581935.1 Metschnikowia corniflorae | reverse complement strand
AACTGTTCATTCGAAGAAAAGGTCCACTGCAAGTGCTCAAAGAAGAAACCTGACGAATCGAAGAGGAATTCAGTCCAGCAAAGTTTTCCAATGTTTTCTGTATTGACCTTCTTTTTTCCGAGAATGATTCGGGTCATATGGTGAACCAATTTTAGTCTCCAAAGATTTGTGTACCAATCTTCTAGCTCTGTTAACGTATTAAGCAAAATTGCTGCTCGATGTCCTTGCATCTGGGTTTTATATTACAAATACCAAAAAATGTGTAATAGTTTTACTATGGGAAAAAAACTTGGATAAGGCGCGATTCTCTTTATTGGTTAAGAAGGACAATTTTTCCAAGTATCCCGCTTAATAAAAAGAAGGCTCTTTTGAAGGCGAAATCGGCATGGTCAAGACCCGAAACTTCGTGAGATTGTTGCAAAAATGCATTAAAAGCAATCCCCCCTGCCTCAGGTCGCGTGGCCGCGTGTTCACCCTCAATTCTGCTCGGATTTTTATGAATGATAGTTCGGGTTATGGACAAAAGTAAAATCCTTAGCCAAAGACAAAAAAGAGGATCAAAAAGAGATATATCGGCGCTCATTGATGTGAAAATGTAATCTGTAAACAGCAAAAATGACAAACATCACTAAATTCCTCGCTATTCCAAATCTTCTAATGAACATCCCCATAACAGTGGTGATAGCTCTTGCGGCCACGCATGCAGGACACGATTGTAATATGCAGTACCACCTGGTCTATATACCGGAATTTACTTCTTTATTGGATAAGGAGTACAAAAGACGATTATAATTGGGTCCGGCTTATCCGAGTTTCACTGTACGCTGGTTTGCACATCACTGCGCTGGACAGTAAAACCTCGATGAGTGAATACATTAAAAAAGCGCGCTTTTATGCACTTGACGAGAATATTCACTAAGATTTGGGTGGTTGTCTTGATAAGGTAAATTCCTGAAAGTGTATAAAATTATGAAAATTAGTGAGTATAATAGAGAATTTCGGGACGATCATACCTATGTGAATAAAATTTTATATTTTTAGTTTTTGTGACCACAAATTTGCTCTCTAAAAATTGGAGAAAAATAATTAAATGCGCATTTTGTTTTGTGAACCCATTAGCTTCGCTCATTAAATACAAATCGCAAATTTTCTTTGTACGAGTTCTTTGGTTTTGGCTAAAGTGTCAATTTAATAAATGCCAAGCATGTACTGCCTTTGAGTGCTTTGTTTTGCGCAATATTCATAGCTCTGAGTATCTGTGGTGAACTCTTGCATTATTTTCACGTAATTTTATGCACTTATCGAGGATGTTCATTTAGCGCGATATTCATTTATAGGTTTTACTGTACCAGTAGAATTCTCCTAATCTACTGGTCGCGATTCAATTAGTGAATATCTAGTCGTAATTACTACTGATAGTAACTACTATATTACTATAGTAATTATCAGTTACTAATTACTCTCAACATTCACAAGAACCATTGCACCCGTACCTCCCACTCATATTTCTCAGGCTGGTACCGATGCCCTGTTCAGCAGGCTCGTCTACCCCATTGGTTTAATCTGTAGGTACACTTGGTGATGATCCGTGGGCTTCTCACGAAATCGTGCCTTGCTCTGCTACGGATACGAACAAGCAGACACGTGCTGGGCGATGCCGGAACTGCGCTACGCACGATCCGGTGGTTATCATCAAAACCAGATTTGTTCACTCTAGATTTGGACTTTGATAGCGATGACATTTTGAGAGATACATTGGAAAAAGACATACCTAGACGAAAAGAAGATGGAAATTTGAACTTTGCGGATCTCAAATCAACTCGTGAAGATAAATCCCAGTCTGATATCAGTAAGAAACTAAAAGACAAAAAGAATGTTGATGCCATAGCTGCAAACGATAGAAACGACCTCGATAGCATTCTTTGGGAAATCGTTCATGAGCCGAAGACGCACTCTGAAACTGATGCCGAGTACGATTCCCTTTTCGGCGATCTTTTCCCAGATAGAAATGGCGCTACTACTCGCGAGGAACTTATGCCTAATTTCGAGAGCTCTGTTTCTGACCCCACATCTCATAGAAACCCACACTCGCCTGGGTTCACACCTACAAATACTGTAAAAGGACATGTCATAGCCGATGAAAAGGAGCTTTTCGCGAAAATCTTTGCTACGTACTCGCAGGAGGAGAAGACGACCGACGCTTCGGATAAGTTGCACAACTTGATGCTTCTGAACCTCCAAGACTCTTTTGCTAGTGCGAGTAAACCCGTGGACGCTGTTGCCGAGGTTAAACAAACCGAGGTTCTCACGGAAAAAGAAAGCCACGTAATCGAAAAGCACACGAGAACAGCCTTGCTGAAGACGCTACAACACATCACGCACTTGCCCACCAAAGTGTCGGTGGTTGGGTTTACGCGGTCGATTTTCCATCGATTCCAAAAAACCGAGTTCCACAGAAAGGAATTCTACTTGCACAAACTCAAGGGAGAGTCCTCCAAAGAGTACTTGAAGAGACACGAAGCTTTGAGCGAGCAGGTCAAAGAGCAGTCAGAAAGCGCACCGGAAAGTCCCGAGATCAACGCATTCACGATGCCCGTGTTGTTCAATCACGTGATCTCGGTTCTTACCACGAAGCACTACGACGGCGCCTTGGCGCTCACCTTGTTCAACCTGGCCAAGGAAGACTTGCATCTTTATACGAATGTTTGCAATCAGAAAACATACAATGAGATATTGAAGGTATACTGGGTCTTTTTCGGGAAGCGCTCCTTGTGCGAGATTGAGCTCATAGTAGTGGAGATGATGAACAATGGATTTTCGGGCGATGCCTCTACGTTTGTGATTTTGAAGGACATCTTGACCACGTACTATTCAATGAAGCGAGGTCAGAGTGGATTGAATCCCGGTGGTTCACCTATCTGGTCTAAGGAAGACGAGAAAAGAGCAAAGAATCTTCTGTTCAAGTTGAAGAAATTGGGAACAGCATTGCAAAAGGAGAAGTTTGGAGAAAGAAAAAGAGAGTTCTCAGGTAACAGGAAGTTTGAGAGAAGAGCTCGTAATGGAAACAGTGAGCACTCTGGGAAAAGCCGATTCCCGGAAGATAGCGAGTTGCATAACGTGGAAAGTGAGAATGAAGAAGAATTTTGACGGTGCTCGTGGTTTCCTTTGCAATCTAGTCCTCTGGTTGTATATAGATGGGACTAGACTGTGGGGCTGTTTACGCAGTAAAACTCTGGCATTACGACACTGTCGGTGAAATGGCGAGGATCATTCAAGTGATCTAATCTGATGTCTCATGAGCAACACTTTCAAACTCTGACTAAAGTTTGAAATAAAGTCTAGATTGCTCGAGTATCGTTTCTTGTTAAGCAGGGACTTCACAAGCGTGGCTCAAAAATGAATCCTACGATTTTACAAAAAGTAAGATTCGGCTAAATGAACTTTAAGCTTTCCCAGAAGAAAGAGTCACTCCAGTTTCTAGAGAACGCTCAAGATCGAACACATTGATAGTAGATCGAATGCCCGCTATTCGAGCCTACCCGCAAGAAATTGCCTCATCACCTCGGTCACTATAACGTGGGTGCGGGACAGTGTTGTGGTATTTATCTTGAGTAGGCTCTGATGTACTGGACGTGGTTTGGGCCGATTGAGTGGGAAAAAATGCAAGGACGGTGTCATCATAAGGTACATCACTTGTGGTGCCATCGTCATCCCAACTGATCGGTGTCCCCCCTTTTTGTCCAGTTCCCCCTGAAAATGCAGCCTTGGGTCGAAAGGTTCCAATGATACTTCATCAACCAGCTGGGGTGGGAGTCCGTGGTCCGTTCCATGATCTTGTTCATTCGAGCCGAGTGAGGTCAAGATATGTGATGAGTGACTGGTATCATCTTCTCCTTCGTGTACAGGGGACACCCGCGCTTCAGATGTACTATCTTCCCATGGCAGGGTATCCTCCCGGACGTTAAGCACGGATTGGGTAAGTTCGGCATGTGAATCCCTGGTCTCACAATTTGGTCCAGCCATTGAACTTTCTACATCCAGGCGTCTGAACTCTGGTAGACCAGGCGACCCCGCACGCTTTTCTTGATCAACATGTGAACCCCTGATCTCACATTCCGTTACAGCCATTGCCACATCCAGGGGGCTGAAACACGGTAGACCAAGCGGCTCGGCATGTTCATCTTCGAGGTTTACTCCCGAAGTACGTCGAACTCCTTCGGAAGAAACGCTCTGGTCAGCACTCATTTCAGGTGGCAACATGATAGAGGAGTATTCCTGTGGGCATTCATCCGGTACTTCGATCGCCGTCAACACCCCTGGGCGTTCGGGTACGAATGCATGACCACTGTTGTACGACTCTTTCACCTCCTCCAGTAACGGTGCGCTGCCTATCGCTGTCAAGACCTCATCGTCAGTCATACTGGGTCCACCTTCGAGAAGAACAGGGTTGCCTTGTATATGCTGATGAATAAGCCTGGAGTGCTCGCATTGGTCAAGTAGGTCCATATCTGGGTGAATCCGTTCCACTCCGATGAAATCCATATATTGGAAGTAAGTTAATAGATTCTTCGTATCTCCTCCAAAACCAAGTCTCTGGTCGTAATGGCATGTGTGGGATCGATCAATATTTTATATCCCGCAGATCCGTGTTGACCAATGTAGCTTCCTTGCACCGTATTATGGAACTTAATATAAGTGATTCCAGCAGTGTGAGCCTCCTGTGCATTGTTGACTTTCACAGTGACATCAACTCCAAACATCCTATAAGCATTTTCGTCAACTTTATTGCCATGATATAATACTTGTGGTAGGTTGTCGCGGTTGACCGCTTTCAAATGATTGGATAAATAGGCAGCGTGCAAAAATACTGACTGAGGATTGGAAGGTAGTTGCAGTGTTCAAAAGGCTTAATTATCTTCTTCACCTTTGTGATCGAGATTCTGTTCATTGGCTCAGCAAAACCATTCTGTTGTGGGGAGTAAGATGTGATGGGCTCCTTTTCAATACCGAGTTTCGCAAGTTCGGATTCCGTTGGCATCTCCGTGGCATTGTCTGATCGGAAAAACCGGATGGGTCGGTCAGGATACCGATTCTTCCAAACGTGTAGTTTGTCCAACACCTCACCTTTGAAAGATTTGTTTTCAGTAATGATGAGTTCCATGTATCCAGAATGCTCGTCGGTGAGCGTAGTGATGTAAAGTTGTCTCCCTTTTTCGCCTAGGATCGGTCCCATAGTATCAGAAAGAACACGTTCACGGATCCGAGTGGCTGGAATCTGTTTCTTCTTGTGTGGTTTAGCGACTAGGTTTGCTTCGATACACGTCTGACATGACTTGAGTAATTCTTTATCTTCCTGACCCTCCTTGTACAGAATAACTCTGAACTTTTTCAAATCCTTGAGGGCTTCCATGGAGGCATGTCCATACGCGATGTGGTAATACCTGAGATTCCTTGGGCCGAATGGGTTTGGAACGTTGTGATCACGTAGATTTGCTATCAACGCGAATTGTTGCGCTTCCACTTGGTTCTTTGGGTTTCGCTGTAACCTGGCGGCGATGCTTGTTGGTTCCAAATTCGCTGAACCATAGAAGAGGTGGTCTCCGGGTGAGGTACCGATTTTTAATTTCTATCATCATCGGGAATGTCTGAACCCATGACTCGCCTTACCTAGTGCAAGAATAGTGTCACATTGAAAACCTCATCACTATTGGTTTGATCTGTTTCAACACGGATGGCATGAGGTCTGTGCTAACCTTTTTTCGTTTCTTTCCTCGTATCCTCATAGAGCATAATCATGCACGGTAAGGGTTGCCGGACATCAGTGTCATCTTTCAGTTTAGAGTGCAATTTCTGGCGAGGTTTGCCCCGGGGATTGGATAGCTTTTGTGCCCTCTTGGCACTACGAGCAAACGAACTGCTTTGGTGGTTGCGATGGTACTGGTTTCCTCATTTAGAGATAATATCAGCTTGCTCAGCGAGTCGGAACTGGTCGCAATAGAACTTGTTTCTTCAATCAGAGATATAGGTGTGAAATCAGTAAGCCTTCGACATTCGAGTCGCTTCCTCTGAACCAAGTTCATCGGACCTTTGAGATTCGAATCAGAGGTAGAAGTCGTGTCCCGGGTAGAATCAGGGTAAATAATCAGCCCTCACATTTGGCGATTCGAGCCAGCCATGAGAGCATATATGACCTAGGTGTTCATATAATCTGAGCCCCTTTTGGTAGCCAAAGTACTCCTGAAGGCTTTTGGCAAGTCTCATGAATTGACTCGACGTGTGAGGATCGAGGTGATCAAGTCCCCTTTAAAAGTGCCCGAAACAACTTGGTTCATTAATCCTGTCCACGTCGTTTCCATTTCGTAAGTTTCATCGATTTTGGGGTTCGTGGTGGTGCGAACTTCCATTTGATCTTATGGAAACAGCGTTCCCCTTTCGGGTCTGGTCTAATGTTGAACTCTCTCATCAAATTCTGAAGGTATCTCTTTTGGGACATATCGTAGCCATCATTTCAACCTGTTGAATTCAATCCCCAAGTATTCTGAAACTTCTCCAAAGCATTTCAAGTCAAATATTCCCGATAGGTCTGCCTTAAATTCTGCCAAGAGTTCCTCGTTGCTCGACATGATGTAGAGATCGTCCACATACAATGCGATGTAAATAGCCCCCAGTCGATACCTCTTGATCAATATCGTCTCACACCATTCATGATCCCCAAAGCCTAGGTTTTGAGCTTCATACTAAGATGTTGAAACTATTCATAACCCGATTGTTTCATCACAAAAACCGCTTTTTGAGATTCCAGCAGTAGCCCTCCCTGACCTCGAAGCCTGGCGGTGGTTTAACCCGTATCTGTTCGTGTTCGTCAAGAGGGGCGTTCAAATATACCAGTTTGATACCAAGGTGGTAGTGATCGACGGTGTGAAAGAGCCGTGTCCCGCTGGTCACGGCTACATCTCGGGAACTGGAATCGTGTTTGCACTCCTCAACGAGCTCCTTTCGGAAAGTCCTTCAGAAAGTCCTCCAGAAAGTCTTTCCTTCCATTGTTACTTGCCCCATGGTCTTGCTTATCGGAGCCAATTTGAGATAATCCGGATTCAAGGATTGGGTTGGTGGATCCATCTGTGTGCCAAGGTGGTTGATAGTGTGATCATTCTCGGTCGCCGCTGTTGTCAATATCCTGATGGCGGTGAGTTCCATGACCGGAGCCAGAATTTTCTACTTGTTGCGATGAATGTTCGCGATGAATGTTCTCTAACTTTTAAAGCCCTGGACAACGCATCGTGCTTTGAAGACAGCTCCTTTCAAGTCATCCTCCTTGAATGTGTAAATCCACACCGTGGGAATAACCGTCGTAGAATGTAGAATTTGTACCTCTTCGTACACATCCATGTCTTGGAACTTCGATCTCGTCTGCCTCTGCTTTAGCCCATTCTCCCCCAGATCCCATCCTTTTAACCACAGCTCTCGCCAGATTATTGTTCTTTCTCAAAAATGCTAGAAAATTAATCACACGATATCGTCTTCTTTCCTTCCTTGCTGGTGGTTTGCAGACACTCTCCGTCCGACTTGTGTTGTTGCGGACACTCTCCATCCGACTTTGTTTGATCCCGGCCTGCGGCTTCCGATAGGTCCATGTCATTACTGCTATGATTCGCCGAAGCACTCTCATTTGGTGCGCACAGTCGGGGCAGTACCTTTGTCAGTCCATTTCCTAAATCAGATGTCACCGTCTTTTCCCGCCCGTTCCCGTTGCTTGCTTTCGCTATGGGTCAGTTGATTGGGTACCTCCCTCGGTTCCGTTATCCGCAGTATCCGACATCTCCCTGTACCCAGAGAGTGGCCCCGGTGAATGCCACGTACTCCTTAAACCTGATAATAACTCCCTGACGGTAATATTCTCCTGGTATAGTTTGTTCCGTGCAGAGAAAGGTTCCTTCCACGCATGATCTGTCAACATCTGGAGGGTTCCAACCGAGGGTACGCTTCTCACACCTACCGTTCTATCAGTGTCTGTGCAGTCTGTATCATCATGTTCTGTCAGTGTTTCTTTCCACGGACGATGGTTCACATTCTGGAGTGTTCCAGCCGAGGATAAGGTTTCTACGCCTACCGTTCGACCAGTATCTGTGCAGGCCGCAATTTCAAGCTTCTCATCACTTCGATCCATCACCTTTTCCCGTGATGCGAAATCTTCATCACTCATCTGATTCTCAAATTTCTGACCCGGGTTTTCGGTAACGCTCTCGGAAATTTCTTCGACAACAGTATCACTGACGTCGTCGAGCTTAAGGTTTCTCATGTCTGGTGGAGTTTTCGGAGGCCTCTCTCCAAAGCTCGCTTGACGCTTCGACCAACTCATCGGCCTTCATATTCACTCCGAGTCCACCTCCGTAATTTCAATCCGATCATGTCATTCTTTTCACAACGGGAAGCTTGCCTTTATATTCGGGAGAACCACGTTTTGATCAGTTTTGGCAGCAATTTGTTTCTCTATTTTGTCATTTTTTGCAGATCATAAAGACTCCGATGGCGCTGACATGGAGAAGCCCACCATCTGTGCTGCATTGTCTTTGACTGGTAAAAACCTCCTTGCAATTTACGAATTCGTAAATTTCGTAATTCGTAATTACGAAATGACAGGCAATCTCAATCGTAAAAAATTTTCCAAAATCATCGTAAATAGCTATAACGATTACGATATTTACGATATTCACGAATTACCCAACTCTGTCGACACTCATGTAACTCCAGATCACGTGTCCTACATATCACCCGTGCACGAACCAGAACGGACGTAGCATGACAGATATGGGCTCGTTTCTTAAGGCAGAACCAAAAAAGGGAGCACAGGCCCATTGAACAGCAGCCCAATTTTCATCCCGCCAGTGCGCAAAAGGTCCCAAACGGGACGGAAAGATCTGCGTTTTGACAGGCCTGATAACCGAGATGTACGGGTGCGCCCCAGGACATGTCTGCAGCTCCAGAGCTCAGACCCAAATTAATTATTCCCCGAATTGTTTGACAAGTCGAAGAATTCACCTGTTTTATTCATAAAACCAAAGAGGCTCGGTGCACGCAATCTCAATAATTGACCAATCACTGGCGACATAAATTCCAACACCGGCAGATCTAAACGCCACACACCTTGGTTTCTGTCTCAGTCAAAAATGGCAGATTTGCATGATAACCTCTCGGATTTTTCGGGAAAGGGCTTTGACGGCAGCGGCACTACCTCTCCGACAAACGCGACTGTCCCCAGCATCAACATCGGCGGGCTGCCGGCGTCTCCGGCCAGTCCGAAATCTGAGTTTTTGGGCCGGTCTTTGGACATCAAAAGACAACTTCTGCACTCGCTTCACGGCCATTCTGGCGGTGCCTCAGGAGGCGGGATCACTAAACCGAAGTCCCGGCGCAATTCTGCACACCACATGAAAACAGAGGATACCTTTGAAGGCGTGAGAGGGTATGTTAAAGACGAGGAGCCCGAAGAAGGAAAAGAAGACCAAGGAATCGAGCGGAAGCGCCGGGACAACATCAACGAGAAGATCCAGGAACTCTTGACGTTGATCCCGCAGGACTATTTCGTCGAAACCGCAAAGGACAGCGGTTCCGCGGCGGCTAATAATGCCCCTTATGCGGGGGTTCAAGGGTCCGGCACAAACACACAACCAGATGCCGAGGAGCTGGCGCCAGGGGCTCACACTTTCGAGGACGCGTTGGCCATGGCCAAGTCCACCGGGACACGTGACGGAAAACCCAACAAAGGCCAGATTCTTACCCGGGCAGTCGAGTATATTCAGCACCTCCAGAACTTGATTGACGAGAATAACCGCAAAGAGGTCGAGCTCTATCTCCAGTTGAGGTCGCTCGAGAAAGAAACTCGAGGAGGCGGCAGTGCGTCGCCCGCTGTTCCCGGTTCTGTAGAGGCCACCAGTGCGGAGAAAGCCTTGGGAGAGATTGGAGTGGGTCCGGAGTCGGAAGAATACTTCCGGCGGGTGCTTCTAGATTCCCAGGGCACGATGAAGAGCGAGGGGTAGGTAATAGAGGAGGTGGGTATTGTTGTTAGTTCGGATTGATGTAATGAAGATGTTTGAGTGTATGCAGAGACTTTGAAAGCCGTCAGTAGAATAATAGTGAATGTTCTGTTGTAGCGTCTAAGCATTGATTGTTCTGTTCGCGTGGAGTGTACCCAACAACGTCCATTATCCATTGCTTGGGATGAGAACCCACTTCGTATTATGCCTGGCAGCTTTCGTCTGCCATTGCCGAGATAGATGGTGCATAGGTAATTTTGGCCGTGAGAAGCCATCTTTATGTGAAGCGCCTCTCACGCTTCACCGAGAGAAACCAGGAGGTGTTCCGTGCTCAAGAGGGTATGGAATGGAAAATGAAGCAATGGGTCCAATCAAAGTGTCAACGCATGTAGTAGTTCGACCTTGCCCGCATTGCCAGTATGAGGTTTCTAATGGTGTCCTGCTAACATTTCGGAATGTGTCCTGACCGCATGAAGCGGGACGAAAGGTTCACTGATATGTTGATAGTCGCAGCAGCAGACTAATCAATGCATAGTCACCACTGGTGGACGGTCCTCAACTTCCAGAGGCTTTCTAAAATGCTTTATCCAAGACGCAAGTCTAACATCTTGGGTAATTGCCTGTAGCTAAGACGAGAATTCAAACCGAAGCAGTTTCAGTTTATCTGCCGGCTGTGCTATCTCATTAGGGCAAAACATCACCTTTGAAGTCCATCCAGCAACCTGGGTCCTCAACTCTCAACACGCAAAGCATCCACGCGCAGCCGTTTGATTATCCCACTCATTATAACCGGAAAATTGACATTGGCAATGTTATATGGTACTGTGGCGTTCACCATAAAAAGAATAGAATGAGTACTCCGGGTTCTCGCATTACACAAGCATGATTCACAAATCACAGGACTGTAAGAGACACCAGCAAGCCAACAGGAAAACGTGACGATGTCTTGTTTCTCTGGCAAATATCACACTGCGCCACGTAGCGCTGGCAGGTGCATCAACTGCGGCCAAAAGTTCTGTGGGAAGGGCCTTGAAAGTCTTGTTCCTTCCACGGGACCACCCGCGCTAGAAGCACGCAAGTTCTGGAGGAGCATTGCACGCGTGAGACCCCGAGGAATGCAAAGACGAAGTTCGCCAGCACAGGTAATATCATGGTAGTGGAGGTAGTCCACCAATGTGCACAGATCAAGCTGGACTTGAAGTTTGGGTGGCGCATCTTGACAACTGCAATACCCTACAAATTTAGGCGCAGAATCAGGCGGTACTCCAGCTGAAGTTGAGTCAACTGTGCTGGTTTCAGTGTGATCTCGGTCGCAAACAACATTTGGTTGTTTCACTACCGTCCTCAAGTGTGAACTGTCCAGCACCCGTCGTCGGGAGTCTCAATGTGCTTGCGGCTCAAGCAATCGGCAACACCATTCTTGGGGCCTTCAATGTATCGGATGTGCATCTTAATCAGCAAAGACGTACAGCCATCGGGCGATCCGTCCAGTCGAATTCTTCCGGTTAAGAACAGGAGTGACTGATGGTCAGTGTAAGGTATGAATCGTTTACCGACCCTTTACTACATACGTGAATGATTGCCAAGATCCCCTATTCACGTACATCATGGCTCAACTCAGTACCCTGGATTCTCCAAGACTCTTATGCTACCAGCCCACGCAATTTGTTGTTGGCATCACTCTCGATCAACAGCTCGATGCAAAGTCAAGCGAAACTCGACATTGACTCGCTCAAAGCAGCCTTTGGCCATTGACTTGACTCGAGATATAGTTAAGAATCACATGGCATCGATCTTGCAGCGTCATGAATATGCCCGGACACCCTCCAGACACCTCCAGGCACCTCCAGACATCTCAGACACACTCACTGATAAAACGTCCAGCCTCTAATGTTTCTTGACTCTCCCCACCCGCTCTCTCTCGTCAGCATACTCCTGTAGCATGTACGCAGGCAAGTACGAACCGTCTTCCTCTTTCAAAAACATATTTGGAGCGGTAGAGTCAACTCCGCCGAGCGAAGTGTAGCCCTGATCGTAGAGAACACAATACAGCAAGTCGCAGGCCATGATAAAGTCCCAAATATCACAGTAATGCCAGTGCAAAATCGGGTGGATTCGTAAAAATTTGGGCCAGTTGTGGTCGGTGACTTGTTCGTACAGCAACAGTGACCCATAAGGATCCGCATATCGGATGCCAACAACGATTGCTTTCGTTTGTGGGTTGATCTCAGCCAAATACTGTTCGAACCCTTGTTTCATGCCGGAGTTTATGGTGATCGGATTGAGCAGGTAGTCTTTGGTCAGCTGCTCGATGAACTGCGAAAGTTCCGGAAACGGTAACTCCAGATTCACGTATATGGAATCAAGCTTATAGTTCTTGGGTAGAATGGCGCCTTTCTGGATTTTTCGGTGTATCGCAGCTAGAAGTAAGGTGAGCATAACGAGACAGTCTTTGCCTCCATTGTAGGACACGGCGACTTCATCGAGACTGGACGTTAGTATTGGTATTGGTGATGATTAGATTTGGTCATGAT
>JAKTWD010000217.1:0-12578 GCA_030581935.1 Metschnikowia corniflorae | reverse complement strand
CCCTTGCAAAAGAACATGCGCCCTATCAACTGTCGGTGGGTCTTTGCCAAGAAAGACGACGGGAGATACAAATCCTGACTTGCAGCTAAGGGCCTTACTCAGATACCTGGACCATGGCGAGACTTCTTCAGTGATTAAGTATCCTGGTCTAGGGTTAGCCCAAACGTAACACAAAACTTTACTTCCACGTTTGACTTGGAGAAGGCTGGCTACGACGTATGCCACGACGAAGATAATTTGTGGATTACGTCGAAGAGATCCGGAAAATTACACATCATAGGTCATAGCTCAGGTGATCGTTTATTTTGGGGGCACCTGACCTCACACCATTCGAGGTGCAACAGCCCGATCTGGAAACGGAACTACAGACTGCAATCGAGAGCTTAACCCAAAGCGACAAGTGGCTCAAGGCAGATCAATTTGCACTTATAGCGAATACTCGAACTGAGGACATTCCAAATCCCTTCGGACCCAAATCTCTCACCTACTTTCACCTCATATGTGGCCACATGAAGCAAACCTAATCGCTAAGCCACACAACAAGAAACATACCCCAGCGACTAGGATACATGAACGCGTTCATTCCGACACAATGGGATCAATAATTGGCAACAAAGGAGAATTTTACATCACAACACACACGGATGAATTCTCAAGATACATTGAACTTATCATTACAGACAGCAAGTCATTCAAAAAACAAATTTGGCAAGACTCCGAGTATGGCAAAGCAGAAACCTACCGTATCCTATTCGGAGCTTGAGGTCTGACAATGCAAGAGAAATGCCTACAGCAGCTGAGCTTGAGGGACTTGGAATAGAAAAAGACCCTATCTCATCCTATTCACCGGAACAGAATGGCTTTGCGGAAGTAATGAACAAACTCGTCATCCGTCAAGTGAAGAAGATAGTACAACCCTGGAAAACATATAACTATTTTCCGTTACTACCTCACATGTTGCAACATGCTGTATACATCATCAACCGTCTGAAACCAAAGAACCGAGACCATTCACCACAAGTATTATATCACAATGAGGCCGTGGATTTGAAAAGTTACATGCGCTTCAGTATAGACCCGACGATTCGAGTAAGTGGAGCGCAAGAAGCACGTACGGCTAGTGCAAAATACGAAAAGTTCAACAACGTCACCAAAGGATATTACCTTGGACACAATGAAAAGCTGGATATAAAGTCTTGGTGAACTACACTAATGTGATTGAAACAAAAGATGTCAAATTCATGCAAAGCATGCACTGTACAAGGATTACTTAGAGTGGGTGCAACGTATGAACTTGGAAGGTGTTCATCCTAGCAGCAATACTATTGAACAACTTTCCAATGCGGCATAGATACACCGACATTTAAAAAGACACCCGATGCTTACTCAACCGCCTCAGGACGGTATCCATGGCTTTCCAGAGGAGGCGCAGCGTATGAGCTCGGAAGGTGTTCATAGTAGCAATACTGATGAACAACTATCCAATGTGACAGCGGTACACCGACCTCTGGATCGAAACCCGATGCTTACTGAGGCGCCTCGCACAGAAAATCAAGACAATAGTGAGAAAACGTTGCGATAGAACATGCACCATTGATGGAAGAAGTGGACGAATCATGTAGAGACGGGCACATTGTGGTACCAGATCAACCGAATATACTCACATCGATGGAAGTTCCATATGAGCCTCAGACACTACATGATCAATGATATTTCCGCCGGATCAAAGTGCACAGCAGAGTGACTTGCCCGAAGCCCCGCAACAAGCTTCGGAAGGGAAACTTGCCGAATCCATAGACATGTCGGAGGCTAGTGCGACTGAGAGTGACCAAAGGATATTAGAACATTCAGTGTACATTCCTGGCAATGCTATCCCTGACGTGGCTGATTTGGAACAATCCTTTCGACCCAGTGAACCCATAGTTGGCACTGAACAAGAAGGGATGTCCCCAATGCACTTGGACGACAGCGATATTAGTTACACATCATTAGTCCTGGACCCACTCGGCTCGAATGACCAGGATGATGAATATGAGCAGAACGATGTCAATATTCGACTGCTCGACGAAGTATCGCTGGAAGCCATGACTCGTAAGCAGGAAGATTTCCGCCGAGAATTGGCATCCCTGGGTGACGACCCTCTTCTTGGGGGAGAACAGCGTAGTTGCAAGTGGCGTGCCTTGTAACGAAACTGGACCTGTTGGAATCCCCCGAGGTAAGAGCGTCTCTACGGAGCAGAAAAACCAGTTGTAGCACACCAGAGCCTGCACAACAACATAATTTAGATGATCGGGTACCAGTGGGAATCCATATGGGCCACTGAGGGAGAACGAGGCGCCGGAACATCGCTCGAAACGGGGAAGATTACTCAAAAAGAACACCCGTTATATCGAGCGAACAATTTACCACATGAAAAATAGCGAAAGAAAACAAATCAACAATTTTAACATAGGGTTAGTGCTAAGTTTGGAATGGAGATGCACTATTGTGATTTAACCACGACATTCTTGAATGGTGATTGAAGGAGGAGATCTACATAAGACAGCCACCGAGCGTGGTCAGACGTTGGATGAATCTAGTTGGACGGAGACTTTGCGCAAAAGTTTAACAAGTCACTCTATGGCTTAGAGCAAGCTCCGCAGGTGTGGAATCAAAAAGGTGTTGGTGTCTTTTCTACAAGGTACCCCGCAAGGCCTGATTCCTCTTAACATTTTGACGACTTCTCATTGTGAGTCGTGACAAACAGGCTATCGGTGAAACGAAGAAGACTCTAGGTGACTCCCTGTTTGATCAAGAAGGTTCTTGGAATCGATTCTACTTCTACACACACAAGGTTCCATTTAGGTGACTATGTCAGACCCATACTTAGGAGTTTTGGTTTTGAGAATATTCGAGGTGTGAGTGTTCCAGCATCTCAGACCACCTTGGAAGCGGTGGTTGTAGAGAAAAAAGATCTCTGTGACGAGACTGAGTTCGTCTGATCATTGGGAAACTTCTCTATGCTGTGAACCCCGTGCAATTTGATACAGGTGTCATTGTACTGATGCTGTCGAGATATCTCATCGAACCAGAGATCAAACACTTGGATGCTAGTTCTGTGTCACGTTATCTTGCGGGTTCTTTGGAGCATGGTATCATGATTAACATGGGTCCACTGCGAATCTAGCGTCGTACTGTGATGCTGGGTGCAATTTAGTGACAGAGCCTGAGTGTAAGTGTCGAACTGGCTCCATTTTAGTGTATGGAAATTCCCCGGTGAGTTGGAGATCAAGGGCAAAATTTACTGAAGAGGACAACAATTTGAAATGAGGTCACTGAGTAATCCTTGTCAGGATGATACATGTTTCATCTGCTTCTCATGGTTATTTATACCTTTTCGGCATCTCTTATAGCCGCTTACATTATTAGTACTTGCGGAAGCACGACTCTCGAGTCAAAGACAAATCACGAAATGATTTATTGTTAAAAATCAGGAGAGCCCAGAAAAGGAGTGCCACACCATCTCCCTCCCCCTACACCATCATCAATGACCACTTCTTTCAGTCAGCAGGGGAACACTAGAAACAGTACGTATAGAGCCAAAACTAACAGAAAAAACACAGAACAAAGCAAAAAAACTCAGCTGACACCCTTTCTACCGAAAGCGTTACTCTCTCTGCGGAATGTTATAGCTCAAACTTCTCAATACCGACTCCACCTTATGGTATTGGTCCCACACCAACATGAGCACCGTGGGCAGTGCCTTTGAAAGTGCACGGTAAGAGTCTTCCCCAAACTTGCGTAAACGGGCCTCGAGATCGTGAACCTTTTCTGCATAGAAATTTATCTCGGTGTTTGGTCCGCCGTACTCATTAAGCATCATCATCACTGATATACGAAGGTGGTAAATTTTGACGATTATATAATGGGTCGGGTCGTCCGAAGGTGCCGCACTGATCATAAACCCGCATGCCTCATTCATGATAGAAAACATGAGCTTTGTAAATCTGTATTTGTTTCTGAGAAGTCTTGGTTTGAAATCTAATTGTTTGTAGGAGTCAGAGATGAGCAGAAAGCTCAAGTTGAAGGCTTCCGCCAGGCGGTCAAACGCCAAAAAGTCGAAAGCATTATTGGGTGCAAACACGCGTAGTTCGGCTGCGAAAGTGCTCAAACGACGATCCAATCTCGACGAATCTGCCACGGCTTTCGTATAGTGCACGGCGCTTTCATCGATACGGGGTAAGAAGAGCTGGCTGTCAGGGGGCAATGCCATTTCCGTGCGTTCCAAACGTATCTCTGGATGTTTTATGTTGGTTGACATGTCCGTATGTTCAAGTGGGGAAGCATGTGACGAGACGAGGTAGATGATGGTTGCAAGAGCTTTGGGAAAAGATCTCATGACGCTAGTTTTTTTGATGAAGATATGATTTGAAAAAAATCCAGGAGGGATTCACTATATATTCATATTCTCTAGAAGGCATTTGCATGGATGGAAACTGGAATGAAATTAGTGAGGGCTTATGATCTCATTGCAGTTCGTGAATATCTTTCTCTAGGGATGTTCAGGCTTGGTAATTTTGATGATTTATTTGAAACAGAAGAAATTTGTGACCCATAT
The DNA here is from genome assembly GCA_030581935.1 of Metschnikowia corniflorae. Taxonomy (NCBI): domain Eukaryota; kingdom Fungi; phylum Ascomycota; class Pichiomycetes; order Serinales; family Metschnikowiaceae; genus Metschnikowia; species Metschnikowia corniflorae. The sequence continues at coordinate 7,981 of JAKTWD010000217.1, read as the reverse complement.
ATCCACGTAACTGATATCGAGATTTGAGGAAAGATTCGTGGTCAAAGTTCCAGCCCTTACCCGGAATAACTTGATCATACCTCTCACCACGATTTTGCCATGTAGATTTTAAGTCTCTAGATTTTTTATCTATCGATCGTTATTTCAAAAGTCTGTTGCTTTCGCCAATCAACAGCAGTACACAAAAAAGTAATCTCTCTTTCCTCAAATAGTACTTCTGAAATGACTTGATCAAAAATTGGATTCATTCGAAGTTGGCTTTTCTCAATCACCATTTACGACAACCTATTTCGTACAGCCGAGTTCTGGGATCACTGGCCATTGTGTTTGTCCACTCATCAATGCAACTCTTGTTCTGCAGAACAGTTTCAACCAGCCGGAATGTTTTTCTTGGATTGAAAACGCAAAGGGAGCCAAATTTCACGGGCGAAGGCGGTACTTTATTTGATCTTACTCAGTAGTTCGACCTCAAAAGACGTACATGAAGCTCCATGTGTTGAATATATGCAAGTATGGCGAACAATTAAAAGTCCTAGCATCCATGTGTCCTGAAATAGGCTCACAAGGTGAAACTGTAATGTAAAATTTCCTAGAATTTGGCTAAAACTAATTTTGCATATCTGAAGGAGACAACTAGAGCAAGCACAGCCTCCTAGTTGAGCTGGTACATTTACTGCCGTTTTGATCTAGATTCTACATCAACTGATAAATGAATGTATGTGGACTCATGAACGAGAAGGATAACTGGCGTGAACAAGAGACATGTATTGGCATGATTGCTGACACGAATTAGCTGTGGTACACATTCCGAGCATGTTGTGTTACTATCTGAAACGGCTCCGAAAATTGACGATACATTGTGTCTTCCAATATTTTGATTTGACTTACAATAAGAGCACAAGCCCTCAGATTATTTATTTATATCGAGCTGAATTGGCGCTCTAACAAAATTATCTAGACATTGGCATACACACTCTTGTCCACTTAAGCTTAGAAAAGTCGTCTTCAAATCTTCTAGTGCTTTTTGCCCATTCAGTGTCGATAAGAACAGCATTGCCAGCTATTTCCAAAGCTATATACACAGTCAGTTTCATCGAGGCTTCAGGGTTGCACTAGAACGTGCGCCGGACGCTGACTCATCAATGATCAATGCTGATAAACCATGTCCCTGATAATTTTCAAGTATGTTGAATCATATCAGTCTTTGTGTGTCATTGATCGAACACAAGGTTGTCATTGGGACTACACATTGCTTCTTTTTTTTTTTTTAAAGAATCAATTGTATTATAGGAGGCTCCCACCTGAAGCTACAAAATCTATACTTCTATAGAAAAACCTATAATACATCTTGGAAAAGGCATTGCTCCTTTTGACGTGATCTGCCGCTCGAACACGACTGGCTATGCCTTTTTGTGTTGCGACTAGCTGGCTCGATACACAACGAATCTGACACGAAAGGGTTCACACGCTCTACAAGGACGAAATTCAGATATACAGGAACAAAGACCGTGATTGAAGCGTATCACCACGAAACACGGTCAAAGACGGGCCTGACTATTGTGGGTTCCTCTCAGCCGGTGAATCTTCGAAGAACCGAAAATGTAAAGCAAACAACAATTTGAAGAATGTTTTTCAAAACTTGACAAATAAACGACTAAAAATCATCTTTCAAGCACACTCACAGAGCCCGCCTGTCATCTCTAGACAGCCTGTTCCAGCAGCCTTGTCCGAACCCCTGTTTCAAACTTTCTCCTAACTAAAACACTCACGTAGACTTAAAAAAATCCTACATTTCACCCACTACTCCTCGTAATTCTTCTTAAATGTTCTATATTCATCACTCTTGAAACCCCGCTCTTGCAGTTTTCGAGTTCTTTCCACGTTCACAAACTATCTATTCGTCATCAAAGCCACTCAAACTTGCGTCTCTCTCCCTCGTTGGCAAAGGATACACATGGGGAATGGGCGTATGGTTAGCATAGATGTACTTTTCTCTAAGCGGCGTAGCGAGTAAAAGAAGCGGGGCAGAAATCCCGAAAAAGACGGAAAACACGAAGTGCGGTTTCGTGTGTGCATGGTAGCGGACCCACTGGTGAGGTTAGTATGGACTTGATTCAAGAAGTGGAAGAATACGGGTGAATACATGGAGATAGGGTCGTTAGAGACTCGTTTCCCTCTCACCTTGTGTGTCGAGTAAAGTAAGGGATCGGTGGTCATCCCGCAAAAATACATACTCTGATTGGCTGCTTATAGTAGACGGGATAGTCTCCCCAGACTTTCTCTGCAACACCCATTTTCCTGACTTTTTGTGGTATGAGAATAGGTAGTCTCCAGGTGACTATATGTTTTTTCTGATTGGTCGTGTCGCACCTTGCGAGAAAGAGGGCCCCGAAAATGAGACCGGGTGAAGGTCATTTTAAATGTATTTCTGCTACTTGCTATAATAAACATAAAAATATCCTCGAATATTTTTTTTTTTGCAGTACCTAGTACTTTCATTAATCTTTTTAAGGCATTCGGGCACTTTTCTACATGGCGAAGCGGGCAGTTCGAAGCCTGGGAGACCTGAGACCTTCGATCTGTCCGAGGGCCTACGCACTAATTTACCGTTAATCAAAGGTCTCAATGGCGGTCTCGGATCGTAAGCTGAGGTCCATGACAAAAATATTTTCCTTCTGTTCGACCCTGATTCTTTGTCTCATTAGCATCTCTTGGCCAATGTCTGCAAATAACCCAATCTTGGGTTCGAGTCAATGGAAATCCCACTTGTTCGCGTGAATCGGCAAAGTGAAGCCAAATAAAAGGCTTGAGGGTCTATTTTTTGAATATAGTCGAAGAATATTGGAAATACATTCTGCACCTTAATTGACCTCTCTGAATTTACAATGAAAAAGCCCCGAGGAAAAAAAACCCTTACTCGCTGTGAAATTTCCAAACGCGTGTGTCAAATCACTCAAATACCTCACTATCTGGTCTTGTAAGAACGAACCCCAAAATATCTTTAGAACGCGACAATGCTTGATCCTCATTTGAAATTGGACTCTCTCATCTTTCCAAAGCCGATCAAGAAGCTCCATTTGAACTCTTTCGGACTACGACAAAAGGCAGAAGCTCCCACTTCATGCAAGGAAAAGACCAAAACCAATGATGGCTCAGATCGGTATCCATCATTACCAGATGCTTTCATGAAGAACGATTCGATCGCAAATCAAAATGAATTACTAATTGCAGAGCAGCCGAACCACAGCACCCCCCCAATGTGATGTTCTTTTTTTTAACAAAAAATGTATCAATACTAAAGCCGAGGGGCGTTATTCCGGATCCAGACCTTGATGAAAACATCATCAAGTAGAAGAAGAAGGCCAACGATCTGAGTATTTCGCAAAATTATACATTTAGACTGGGATGAGGAGACTTTCGCCTTTTGACTCAATTGGCGAAACCCAGATGAAGAGCTGGACGCGAGTGATATTTACTTTCTGTATGACGGAGATGGAGAGGAGGTGGAGAATCACGGAGACTCCGAAGCGGTGATAAGCTGGACGAAGAGCATATCTGTATTTTGAATGACGAAAAAGTTACCTTCGAATTTGAGGAAAAAGGAATCAAATATACGAGTCTTGTTTGGACATTCTCGCGGTTTTGATCGGTTCCGATATGGGGATCTTTCGCTCTCCCCTATTAGTGTGGAGATCTTCTTGAAGAAAGTAATAAAAATACTTGCAAAAACTGCTAAAACTAAAATAAATATGCATGAAAATAAAAATATCTATAAGAATATTTTTTTAGCAAAAATATCACGAAAATCTAAAAATACTACTAACTAACTTGCCTGGTGGAGGCAGTCAAGAGCTTACAGTGCGAATATTACGGCCAAGCCGTGGCTTCTATGATCTAGAATGAGTAGATTTTATTATTAGCCAATTGGGAGTTTGAGCAAGTGTTTTCCAATTTCAAGTATATCTTTCATTTCCAAAGACACAACTGTTTTCATGCAAACCTGTGAATTTCAATGCTCCTGTCTCACCAGTAGGGCCACCCAGGCCATACATCTTTTACTCGAATGATAATCATGTTGATCCTCGAAACAAGCACCCGTTTATAAAACCCCCGTTTTCCCTAAATGTCCATTAATTGAAAGAAAAAAAAGTAGAAACTGAATTTAAAGTCTCTGACAGATTCTCGAATTAGACTCTCTTCTTCGCCTTGGTCTTTTTCTTGGCTTGGACCCCCGAGGCAGCAGATGCAGAATCAGAGGAAACTGTTGCTTCAATTCCATCATTTTCAACAATCTCTGAAACACCATTGGCACCCTTAGAAGCAGCATTTTTCGCTTCATTCTCATAAAACTCCTTCTGAATCTTGTTTTCGTACCATTCGGCATAGTACAAACCTCCTTGTAATACCAAAATACCCACAAGTACAATAACGGCCATGAACTGAGATGCTGCCATGACATTTATACCTGTGAACGCATCTACTTCGCCCCATTCGCCAGTAATGCACGAGTTGGCACCAATCCGCAAGTTTGTCAAGTAGATGATAATGCCTACCATCATCATGGCCAAGGTTCCGTATTCGAAATACTTGACTTCTTCAGATGGCTTGTACAACTTAATGAAACAGCCGGCCAAGCCCAAAAACATCACAAAGTGCAAGATGTGATGTATACGCATGGGGGCGCTGGCCCAGTTAGCATAGTGGATCAAGGACTTCTCAAAGCCGGCCGCAGAAGGATTCCATAAAGTATTGAAATCGTAGGCGGTGTTTGCGTAAATCACACCAAGCCCAAACAGGGTTGCGCATGTGATAAGCACGGTTCCCACGGGGACAATGTCTTTGTACGCCATGTTGCAGATGTTTTCGTATAAGTTTCAGAAAAACGGGGCGTTTCGTACTGAATAAGAGGGAACTGGCACCGCTTGCTTATCACGCCTGCTGCTCGGACGACGAGGTCACGTGATGTGCGTCACGTGCATTGCACCTTCCGCCTCAACTGCTGGTCCATTGCTGGCAATTGCAGATGAAACTTATAAAGCGCCGCCAACCTGCTCTTCTGAATGGTGTAGGTAATACTCAGCTTGGCAATTCAGATTCTCGTATTGCCGCTGCTTTGCGGGATATGTGCTCTGGAGTGAGAATGTCTACCTCGATAAGTGAATATCGCGCTAAATGAATAACCTCGATAAGTGCATAATATTACGTGTAAATGATTGCGGGAGCTCACCACAGATACTCAGAGCTATGAAAAAAATATTACGCAAAACAAAGCACTCAAAGGCAGTACATACGTGGCATTTATTTACTTGACACTTAAACAAATGCAAAGGAATTGTACAAAAAAATTTTTGTGATTTGTATTAATAGGCCAAAACTACTGAATTCACAAAGCAGAATGCGCATTCAATTATTTGTTTTCAATTTTTAGGGGCAAATTTCTGGTCACAAAAACTAAAAATATGAAATTTTATTTACATAGGTATGATCGTCTCGAAATTTTCTTTCATACTAATTAATTTTCATAAATTTATACACTTTCAGGAATTCCCCTCATCAAGAAAACCACCCAAATCCTCGATAAATGAATATCCTCGATAAGTGCATAAATGCGCGCGTTTTTGATGTATTCACTTATCGGGGTTTTACTGTACTGCTGGCTTGTGGGGGCGATGCGACATTGTATCGACATTGTGATGGTAAGAAATTAGGGAAAGGAGGGAAGTGCTAAACGTCAGGAGTTAGGAAACGGTCCGGCACGAAGATACTAGAGGGTAGGATATGTATCGTTTGCTATGCTTCGGACCATCTCTTCTTTGATGGTGTCGAGCGCTTCGGCAAACTCCTTGAGGAAGTCGGCCGAGAACCATGTCTTGGGCAAGACGGGGTAAAAAAGAACCCTTGTGTGATTTGGAGGCCGTTACGGTTCATCTAGAGTTGACCCTTATTAGTGTGATCGAAATATTCTCTGCGGCTAGAGTAGCCCTAACTCGAAGGCGTGCAGGGTGTAACGGTAAATTCATTAAGAGCTTTATAACCCAAATTTACGCTACGACTTGATATTGCTATTGGCCGAAGATGGTTCCGATAAAACGAGTGTGGAGAGGCCTCTGAGAGCCGTAGTTACATTTGACCAGCACCGCACTGGCGGAGGGAGGAAAAAGACCCGTACACCAGCGATATTGGGCAGTTGAACCGGGGAGATTTCTTGCAGAAGGGCGTGGTTTTTGGGGCTATTTTGATCTTTTTCGCTCGCGTTAGCCTTAGATTCATTTTTTGAGAAAAGAACGGTGGTGTGTGGCGGACATCTGTGGATTTAAAGGTGCTCACATGTGAGGTTTATTGGCTGCGAAATTGCCTGGCAGACGAACAGTGAGTCGGCTTCTTAAAAAAAATATTTCAGTACTTCGGTCAAAAGAAAAAAAGAAAATGGTGCAAGGTGACAGAACTTGGGTAAACGTGCTGGACTGTTTGAAAAATTGGACCAGAAAGTACCGGGCTAGAATACACGGCATAGTGCTCAGACGTCATTGGATGGTCTTTCCTGGAATTCTAGAGAAGCACAAAATAATACACTGAGGAGATTTCTTCACTTTCTAATTGTCCTTTAGATGTCATCGGTGTCATGAACAATAGATACTTCACTCATCTCGACTGGATTCGCCTGGGCCGAAACTGCTGGGGTAGGCGACCTGCACATAATCAGGCAGCCCTCTTTTCCTCTGGAGCCCAAAATAATAGATTCGAAAAGCAAGAGTTGGGAAATTCAGTGTTTTTGAGCTCCCTTCTCGATTTCGAAAGTAAAATCTCTGAAACAAGCAACAGTGCAATGCAAAGCTTTTCGGGTCTTAGAATACCACGAATTTGGTGCTGAGACGGGACCACAAACTTATGGATAAACGCAGAGCTCAGAGACCAGCTGGCGACGGCAAGTCCAAGAGACGAAATGTATGAAGAAATGACCAAAAAGTGAAGGCGTACAGGGTGTAACGGAAATGTAAGCCCCCCGGCCAACACCAGACTGACGAAACCGGTAGTAGCGCCGGAGTCAAGTGATTCACTATATTCAGGGTCTCAGCATGGCTGGGAAACTTCCTCCTCACCACATGCGGTGGAAGGCAGAGTTGTTCAAGATGCGCCTGACGTAGCGCTGGGTAGATATAGCGTAGACTTGTTAAATCTCACATGAAGTGTCTTCTGCGAGGGAGAAGGACATTCTGAGAGATAATTCTCATTGCTTTCTGTTTGGAGGAGGCGAGGAAGAGCTACTTGAATGCAACCCTGCTGATGATGAAAACAAGATGCTTTATGTTGCTATTGTTCTCAATTCCCGGTACACTTTGGCCATTTTCGAAGATGTAGGCTCCTCAGTCGAAAAGATCAGTGGATCAAGATCTCCTCTTCTCAGGTCTACAGCAGGTCTACAGCGAATACCAAAAGATGATAAGGACGCGACAGTCGATGAATGTGCTGGCGCAGATCAGGTAGCCCCGAAGCATCTAACGGCTCAGGGTGTTTTTCTCGATGACGATGCAACAGAAGGCAACAGTGACGAACCTGAGGCGTATCTCAGGGATCCACGCGAAAGCAAAAGCATGGAATCCTGCCTCTTAAAAGATTCATAGGAATCGTTTTCCGATCATTTCGCGCATGGCGAGGGACTAGTTCGCTCCGTGTCAGCGCCTTAGGAAGCGCTTCTTTCCCGAGTTGGAATCTCGTTACAAACAGGAGAGGTAGGCTTCTGTTTAGACCGGTAGAATTGGCAATACTCAAGTCACGAGGATCCTCCATAAGGTTCTCGTCCGTATGCCCGAAAGCAGCCACAGAAACAGTTGAAGCCTTTAAAGTAGAATCAAATCTTACCACGCTTAATGTGTTGCAACACTTCCTTGTGCGATCTTGCTTTTACTCTAATGTCTTTGACGGCGACCCTTTCTCCCTTAACTAGTTTCCTTTACCCTTCTAGGTACAACTGGTCATTCGA
>JAKTWD010000216.1:0-12647 GCA_030581935.1 Metschnikowia corniflorae | reverse complement strand
ACCCCTCTTCTTTGCAGATGAGGTACGCTGCGTGAGGGGCGTTTCTATATTTAGGCACGTCTAGAGGATCAGCCATCGAGTGGTGCTGCGCCTGCAATCTAATTTTTACTACCTCCATTGGATTTACGACCAACACCGCTTCCGTTGTGCCGGCACCCACACCCGCCAAAAACGTGCTTCCGGTGGAAATGTTGCCCTTGTCGTCCTTCAATAACGACCGGTAAAACTCGTACGATTGGAACCGGATTCCCATTTTCGGCACGATCCCCAAGACCACTGCACCGAGGCCTTTGTAGAGAGAAAGAAACGTTTCCTTCTGCACGATGTTGACCCCTGTTTTGATGAACCCCGGCGGCTTTTGCCCCGATTTCTTATACAATTGCATCCGCACTTTGACGGTATCCAATGGATGGCAGCAAAGGGCCTCGAAAAGCCCCGCGGTGCCTCCCGCCACCAAGTCTGTGATCAGGCCTCCTTTCTTTTGCGTCGACATTGTTTTTGACTCTATGGCTGCAAATTTGTACGGGCAGGTATTTTCCGAGTGCTAAGTGGTTATGGTCCTTAGTAAGGGTATGAAACGCGGGGTAAAAGAGTGGTGGCCCGGCGTGGCTTTTGTTAATTCCGAAATGTTTAAGCCCAACTGAAATTAAAGACTCGAATAGCTTTGAACAGCGAGTTTGGCTTATGAAAAAAAGACATTGTCCATCATTGCAGGGCAAAAGCTGCTTTTATATTACCCCACAGATTCTCGAGCGTGCCGTTTCACGCACGTTCCTTTGTTCCGAGGCCCACCCACCGGCGCTGTCTGCAGGACACTCCCATAGATCAGGCTTATCGGGGGGCCTAGGCCCGGCTCTGGTCGATGTTTTTGCTGGCGCAAATGGCTAGTTGTGTTTGTGTCGCTTTTGGTACGAGACGCCAGCTTCAAAATCTGTTTCAGCGTGAAATTAGAGCAAGTTACTCCTCGCCTCGGTGAGGCACAGTCATATTGGCGTTCCCCGGGAGAAGGGCGTAAAGAGTGCGCGTGAAATCTGGGGTAATTACGGCACCGGGGCTCGGAATTAGAAAGCGGAATCGGCGTGAAAAGTCGTATTTTCTGAGCCAAAGGGACGAATTCAAGATTTTCGAAGTTAGGGATATCCTCTATATCAGAGTTTGAGTCCAGCTTGCATTTTCCTTATTTATTCTCGGATTCAGGAGTATTTCTGGGGTGTAGCTGAGAACTCGGTGCATCCGAGGCCCGCGCTACTGATTGCGATTCCGCCGCGGTAAAACAAGGTTATGAAAGTGGTCTTTATTCAGAGAATGCGTCGAGGTGAGTGCTGGAGCTCGAGATGATTGTGGAAACTGGAGACTTTGAAAAACGAGGAAGGACGAGCGGATAAGATTACGGAATTGGGGTATATTCAAGCGATGAGCTCAACAAGTCCGTTGCTTTTCTCGCCTTTATGCCAGAAAATCAGCCTATTTGCCTGATATGCCGTCGAGTCGATACGGTGTGGGACTAGCGGGCCGTTCCCATGAGAAGTGATATACTTGGTGCCACGCGTTAAAGTCTTACTATTGCAGAATTGAATTTACATGGATGCGGCCTTACGAAGCATATCCGAGCATACTTTCAGAGCTTGGCTGACTGATTCTGACCCGAGGTCTTGTCATTGAAGAACACTCCTTTTACGTTGAATGCTTTTTTGAGCATCCGCGTTGAGTGGCCGTAGAATCAACCCCACCGTTCATTATACCCTCCTTGAAGTCTGTGCATAGAAACATCACCGAGATCGAGATCATACAGGCCGAACTTCTAAGCGATTTCCAAAATAGCATCAAAGTTGTGGCCGCCCTCGGCCAAAATCTCACTCAACCACAGATCCAAAGACCCGATGGCACGACGGAGAATCATTTTCTCCTCCCCTTCTAAGCGTGATGTTCTCTCGGCTTTCAAATATAAGAGAGTTGCTCGAATGGCTCCGTCTGGGGCAACAGTTCCTTTTCTGATCAGATCGATTATATTGTTGAAGCTGGTGGATTAGTATTACTGTCATCAAACTGATATAATGCACCTTGAACATACTTTATCGTGGCCTTGACATCTTTTCTGATGAACATTTGGACTCGCTTGAGGTCGTACACCAATCTAGGTGCCATGGGGGGCGGTCTGGCCACGAGATGTTTTTTCCACATCACCTTACTCGCCCACATGATATTCTTTGAGAAGGCTGTGATTTTGGGCTGTTTTGGATTCTCTAGATTTCTGGATTCTCGGAGTCTCGGAGTCTCTGGATTCCCGGAGTTTCTAGATTCTCGGAGTTTCTGAATTCTCGGAGTTTCTAGATTCTCGGAATTTCTAGATTCTCGAAGTTTCTGAATTCTCGGAGTCTCTGGATTCTCGAAATTTCTGGATCCTCGAAGTTTTTGGATTCTCGAAATTTTTGGATTGTCTTGGATTGTCTTGAACTGTCTTGAATTGTCTAAGATTGTCTAGGACTGTCTAGAATTGTTTTGTATAAATTGCGTGATGTTCGTGAATGTCCGTGAGTGAGTCTCAGACCCCGTGTGAGGTAATTTCCAATAATCAGGGTTTGAGAGATTCTGATCAAAATCGACGGGCAGAGTTGAAAAACGTCTATATGTGAGTTCAGCAGATGAATGGCTAGAAGTTGGCAATGTGCTCGATATAAGGACACAAATTGGCAACCGGCTGCGAAATGGTTGCGCAACGGGTTGTGCAGTACAGGATGAAAATCCTAGTAATTACTATCGAAAAACATAAAAATATCCTTGAAAAATATCTCATTTAGCAATATCTAGTAGTTTTAATATTTTTACAAAATTATTCAAGCACTTTTATACATGGCGAAGCGGGCAGTTCGAAGCCTGGGAGACCTTCGATCTGTTCAAAGGCTTACGCCTAATCTACCGTTGGGAAAAGGTATGGCGGTCTCGGATCGTAGGCTGAGGTCCATAAGATTAGATTTCTTCTACCCAACCCTTCTTGCTTTGTCTCATTGGCATCTCTTAGCCAAATGTCTGCAAGTAACCCAATCTTTGGGTTCGAGCCAATGGAAATCCCACTTGTTCGCGTGAATTGGCAAAGTGAAGCCAAATGAAAGAGCTTGAGGGAAAATTTCCTAAACAAGTCGAAGATATGTGAAATACAATGAAACATTCTGCACCTTACTCGACCTCTCTGAGTTTACCATGAGAAAGCCCTGAGGAAGGATTAGACAGCAGGTTGACATTACCTAATGTGATGCTCGAGGGATACAACATTCCACAATTTAAGGGGACTCAACCCTTACTCGCTGTAAAATTTCCAAAAGCGTGTGTCAAATTACTCAAATACTACACTATCCGGTCTTGTAGTATTGGACCCCGATATATCTTTAGAACGCGACAATATTTGATCCTCGTTTGAAATTGGACTTTCTCTCGAAACATGGCTTACCATCGACTTTTCAAAAGCCGATCAAGAAGCTCCATTTGATCTCTTCCGGACTACGAGAGGCAGAAACCAGCACACCACATTTTCCCCAATTCATGTACCACGACGGTGAGGTCAAACATTGTGGGTAATCTAACTTTTGTAATTTCGTGATAACACCGATTACCGGAATGATTTTTTTTAAAAGAAACATAATATTACGGAAAAAAATCATTGGACTAACTCCGTCGACAAAAAAACTATATCGCTATAGAAAAAACCATAATATGTCGTAACCATATTTCAGGTGTGTATACTCACTCGGAGATTTCACTCAGAATTTAATCTAACAAAAACCCCCGGCCCAAAATATGGTCAACTTCTCATTCATCTTACCTTAGATGTTCAAATGTCATCGACCCATCGGATTAGTCCGATGGAGTGCTTGAGATAATAGTTTATCCAGTAAGGGAACAAGAACCACGCCGTCCTTTTCTTCCCTGCACCGAACCGAATAGACCCGCTTAATGACTTCAACAAACCAGTTAAGGCTTTTCAAATTTGCATACGTAATGTCTTGTGGAGCTAGCATCTCTCGTAAATGCATTGGTTTTGTGAATCCAATTTCGTGCCACCAGTAGTTGGTGATCCCACACTCGTTGTAGAGGTGTCTCAACAAATGGACTGGCTCGACACTCAAGAGGCATAAGTGGCAGCGGAACTGCGGTATTTCATCTGTACTTGTGAAATGTAAGGGCACATATGAGCCGAAATTGAACAAGTGGAGGGCTGACGACACCGTCCTTGCATTCCCCACAGCATCGGCTCAAAATTTGTGGAGAACAGAGCGAGGCAGTATTTCATATAGATAGGCGGGTCAGTGAGACCGAGAGAGTGACGCTATGTGAGCAGGGGCGTCATGGTTCTCTGTAAAAATATTTTTGGAGTTTTGGCGAAAATGTGGCATTCGTGAGACTTGATGATACTTCGGCAGAATCAAGGCATTCTTTTCTTTGTGAGTAGCCGTTCTGACAGTTGTAATTAGATATCGGGAAGTATGCCAGCCAATCGTATGATTCGATGACGCGTGTATTCTGGACCAATCAAAGTAGTTCTAAATTCATGTTTTTATTGTTTTCTCTGAGTAGTCCTACTGTTATTCTGCTAGGCTATTTCGCAGCCAATAAACCTTACATGTGAGCACATTTGCATCTACAGAATATCGCCACAACCACGAGACTTTTCACATAAAAAAGTAAATCAGGCAAGCTTGACCGAAAACTAACAAAATCGCCCGGAAAACTCCGCCTTTCTGTCGGAATTCCCCCCGGTTCAACTGCCCAACACCTCTGGTGTACGGGTCCTTTCACAAGCTGCCAGCCTGCTGGTGCTGGTCAATGTAATTGTGACTCTCGGAATCTAGGTTTTATCGAAACCGTCGGGGCCAGCTAGCCAACGGACGTGCAGATATAGCACTAGACTGGACTATAAAGCTCTCTCATCTAATGCTCTGTATAGGAAAACTCCAAAAGCAGGAAAGATTGCAAGCTGTTTTGCTATGTGCAGGTCGCCTACCTCAGCGGTTTAGGCCCTGGCGAATTCAGTATAAATTTGTAAGATAATCATGGTTCAGCGCCCCTATGACATCCAAAGGGTGCACTAGGCTTCGTGATCCATATATGGTGTGATTAGCTACTCTTTGGGGCCTGTGTAGGGCGACCCAATTTGGGTGCTGCGTCCCGGCTGCAAAGTATGGCTGCGGTGTAATCAGTTCCACTTCATCCAAGAAAACCAAAACCAATGATGGCTCAGATCGGTATCCGTCATTATAAATGTTTTCATGAAGAGCGATTAGATCGCAAATTAAAATGATATACTAATGTATCTAGACGAGAAGCAGGATGAGGAATGTTGCACGATACTACAGATCTCGAAGAGCTACGTTTTCGGTCAAGAGACTTTTAATGTACTCCAACAATATCCTCGCCGTCTGAGTCACTTTCTGCGGCGTGAATTGCATGCTAACGGACGGAAGTAGAAGATCACTTTCGGAGATAATTAAAATGTTGGCAATACTAAAGTTGAGGGAATTTGTACCGGACCTAGACCTTGATGAATATTATCGTCAGATGGAACAACCCACGATTGATCAGAGTATGTCGCATAATTGTACAACTTGACTGAGACCAAAGAGACTTTCGCCCTTTGACTCAATTGAGGGAAACTAAGATGAAACGCTGGACGCGAGTGATATATATTTCCTGAATGACGGAGACTCCGAAGCTGGTGATAAGCTGGACGAAGAGCCTATCTGTATTTCGGATGACGACAAAAATACTTTCGAATTGGAGTAGAAGGAGATCAAATATACGAGCCTTGTTTGGACATTCTCGCTTTTTGATCGGTTGTGATTGGGGATCTTTCGCTCTCCCTACTAGTGTGGAGATGCACCTACTTGAAAACAATACTAAAATTACTTGCATAAAACTGCTACTACTGGAATAAATATGCACAGAAATAAAAGTATTTTGAAAAAGTATTTTTTAACAAAGATATCGCGAAAAATACTAAAAATACTAAAAATACTAAAAATACTACAAATACTACTTACTAACATGTCTGCCCAAAACTCATTTACTACAGTGGGCTTCCTATGTGTCATCGACCCGCCCGAGTGGCCCGCCTCAAGGCCCGAGACACTTTTCTCGTCAGGTGAGAAAGGTGGACACCTCCTTGGAGCTCCCGAGTCCTACGTAGGTAAACTTTTCGTAAACCTTCAAGAACCAATTGAGGCTGCGTAGGTTGGTGTCTGTGGTATTCGCTGGAGCAAGCATCTCACTCAAGTGCATCTAAGTCATACGGATTTGATTCCACCACGATTTTGAGATATCACAAGAGTTGTATAAATGACATTGAATAACTTGTTGATTAGCCGTTTGTCCACAAAGGAGGCATTGTTGGTCCGTGCGCTCCTTGGAGTCATGCACTGGGACATGCATCCGTGTGTTGAATTGGTGAAGAGCCGTGAGATCACTCCTCTTGATCCATTTTTCTTTGTATAGAGCTGTCCAGAACTTTTTCATCGAGTGAGATCCCGCACCTCTGGGCAGATTTCCAAAAAGCGTTTAGGTTGAATCACCGGGAGCTTACTTTGTTTATCCTTACTGCTGGATTTGAACGGTGCGTTTGCTATAAGTCGGGATTCACTTACTGTGATGACGAAAGTGGCCGGTAGCAAACCCAGATGAATCTTGGAATTAATGTGTTGCAAAACTTCCTTGCGATCTTGCTTTCACCTTAATGCCTTTCTCCCTGAAGTTTCCTCCACGCTTCTAGGTATGACTGTTCATTCGACAAAAAGGTCCACTGCAAGTGTTCGAAGAAGAAACCTGACGAATTAAAGAGAAATTCAGTCCAGCAAAGATTCCCAATATTTTGTGTATTAACCTTCTTTTTTCCGAGAATGATTCGGGTCATATGGTGAACCAATTTTAGTCTCCAAAGAATTGTGTACCAATCTTCAAGCTCTGTTAACGTATTAAGCAAAATTGCTGCTCGATGTCCTTGCATCTGGGTCTGAAGTTCAATAACTCCGTAACCCCCCTGGTTTGGCCTGGCGTAAAGTTTGTCTTTACCCACATTTTGAAAGACTTTCTTGATAGCCAGATCCATTCTTTTCCACATCGCAGTCGACATACACAGAACGGGATCTTTGTAGACCACTGTGGACGCGAAAAATATGTTTGTCGCTTTCGCCCTCGTGACCAAGTCTAGGTGAGCAAACCCTTCTTGTCATGAAAGGAAGGTTGGATCCAATCAACACCTTGTAAAGGAAGCCCCAAGTAAGTCAGATCTTTCCTACGAATGAAAGACTGTTCGAACGGAAGTATCCTCTGTTTGCTATCTTGATAATCGCAATCGAATCCAAGAAGTTGTGAATTGGAGGGATTCATCTTTCTGCCTCGCTCATATTCCAATAGCGGAGGCTGCTTTCGTGTAATCCCCAATCGCGTTCAAACATATGTTGACATCATCAGCAAAAGCATGGCACTTCATTCGCTCTAAAGTAATCCCCACGTATCTGATCGCGATGCCATGGAGCTGGTTGAACTGACAAATAAAAAAATCCAACGCGAGGTTGAAAATGGTGGGGGATAGAGGTTCCCTTGACGAGCACCGCACCTCATTGAAAATCTTATGCCTGGGCAATCGCTTCCTGTTCCTCCA
The DNA here is from genome assembly GCA_030581935.1 of Metschnikowia corniflorae. Lineage (NCBI taxonomy): Eukaryota > Fungi > Ascomycota > Pichiomycetes > Serinales > Metschnikowiaceae > Metschnikowia > Metschnikowia corniflorae. The sequence goes on along the minus strand of JAKTWD010000216.1, from coordinate 4,999 downwards.
TGATCAGCATCATCAAACTCGTCATCGCATTACCGAATCCACAATTTCCTAAAACCGCTCTCGGGTATTTATAAGAATTACGATCAAGAGCTTCGTGAAGTCAACCATCAATATGGTTGAAAGGTCGAGGAACACGACACTTCGCGGCCTTCTCAAAGAATTTAAGCATTGTGAAGGGCTCCATGGTGTTTTGATTGATACGCCTGTTCTTTATGAAACCCCTTGATGAGGTTCAATAAGTGTGTTTATCAACTTTTGCAGGCGAGTGCAGACTGCCTTAGTGACCTCAATGATGTGTTGGTCAGCAGGATTGGGCGCTGGTCTTTTATGTCTTCGGGGTCTTTTTGAGAATCTTTTGGTATCAAAGTTAAAAGAACCCGTCGGAAACAGCCTGGAAGCTCCCAGTCCGCATATTTCGTTAGCTGACCTCGCTAAGATGGGCCTTAGTTGTTCCCAGTATCTTGGCAACACTGAAAATTGCAGTCCATCTGGCCCTCTCTCCGTTAGCACATTTTCCAGGAATCAAGAAGGCGTCGAGACGATCATCCCCCGCTCTCTCAGGTGTCCCACAAAACTTTTGGCTACTCTCAACATACCTGCCGTGGTGGAGGAGGACGTGTCTCTTTCCTCATCCGCTAAGCTTTTGTATCCGCTTTCTTTGTCTGAAGAAACGTTTTCATGGCTGTATCTGCAATTTCCAGATTCAGTATCGGTAAACCCTCTCTGAGAAGATCTTCTGCAAAACTTGGTGAGGTCTTGCGTATGAAGCCCACGAGCTTAATGTACTCTCTGACTCACGCCAGGAAATCACTCGCTGGGATCGAGCCCAAGCTGATGCGCCTAAGGGGGCCATCTCAGGCCAATCGCCTTGCAGATGACTCTCGAGTCTAGTACGAGTCTCGTGAAAAACGTGATGAGGTGACCCGAAAGGAAACCCAACATTTTCTAGCCATACGGTTTTTTTGGGGAGATGCTAGCTCGATGAGGAGCTTATTGATCGCCAGTACCACGATTGCAAACTCGTCTTCTTCAAGTCATAGTGGGACAGTGATGTTCGGCCAAATGGATACCCGTATTGTTCCAGCCAGAGTAAAATCTTCCAAAGTACCATTAGTAAGAGAGGCTGGCTCATGGCCCGGGAAATAACAAGAAAATTGAGGCACCAGGTACAGCTTTGCACAAGCATAATTAACTCTTGGAATTCTGACGATTCTTGTACGCCTGAATAGTTCTCCATTTTTTTGGGTGTATGAATCTGGAAAGTGACAAATCACCAAGGCCGGACGACTCCTCCCGTCACGCAATTTATCAATGCGAAGGGAATCACCGTCTGCGTAGTGAAACTAGGAACTCATAATCATTGAAAAATTTGAGATCCCGCGGGGCCAGTATGTCGTCATATTTGTGAGCGGGTGCTTCATGTGCCTTTGATGATAGAAGGTGAGTAGGGTAAAAGATACGAGTAGGGTTGAATCTGGAGAGAAAAGTGATGTGAGGTTTGCACCATGGTTGACATGTGACGTTTTTTGTGATAAGCCAGACCTTTGCTCAGGTTTCCAAAGTGGCCAGGTATGCGATTGCGTCTTCTCTTGCCGGTCTATGCATTGCTAACGAGACCCCGTTGTGGGATCATGATTTGTTAACATAACGAAGGATTCCGGCGGTTCAAGCATCGAAGCAATCTCGAAATTCATTACTCATTCTCAAACCCCAATCTTTGGTGGTCTTCATCAATCCCATCGAATCAAGAAGGCGAAAACGTTTTCCTCCGTTGAGTAGACGAGTTATGACTCAGACCACGACAGTGGAAGAGCAAACCCAGTTGCTTCTTGTTGCTTCTTGTTGCTTCTTGTTGCTTCTTGTTGCTTCTTGTTGCTTCCCGAGTGTAGAAACGTAGTGCAATCGAGTGGCTTCCAAGCTTCGAGCCCCATCCATGTTCATAGTGCTTTGTGCAAACCGATTTCATCACACAAAAAGAAGCATTCTATGCTTGACTCGTGATCCCCCGCTGCTGTGATTCACTCCCTTATCGCCGCCTCATCGTATAGGCACAAAACACCACTATAGAGACAGCCCCTTTCGTGGTGCTCTATCTCAGCGTATAAAGGGCACTCCAATTTTCATTCCCAGAACCATCACAGAGCCTCAATCAAACTTTCCTCAGATTACCCTCTTCCGTAAATCAAGACCAACTTCAACCCTACTTCGACCCTCCCTCCATGCTATCATGGTCCTCGCTCAAGTCGCCCAACTCAAAATCGTGCTCGTCGTTTCCACCAATATTCGAGTACCCACGAGGAGAGCTCAACTCGCCATTTTCATCGTACCCTACCAAATGCAAGAACAACGCAATCAAAAGAAGAATCCACAAGTAGATGACGAAACCGGCCCCGCAAACAACTAAAATGTACGACGAGTGGTCTGCGCCAAGATCGTGCACCAAGTGAAGTTGCTCCTCGTTGGCAGACATGAAAATAACTCCGGACATCACAAGGCACAACGGGGGAAGATGCTGGAAAGACAACGGTTTCCCGGAATCGCTGGAGGACGCGTCTTTGAGTAGGAAACAAATCTCAATTATACGTGCAAGACCCCCCAAAATGAGCGTGAGCCCAAACATACCGTGCACTTTCGTGGAAAGCACCAAATGTTGCAGATGTTCCGACATGGCATAGCCGGTGTACATAAGGAGCAACGCCGGCACGACATTGCGAGTTCCGTTTTTCCGGGAAAGCCACATGCCCAAAAGACCCCCGCACCACCAAATAATACCCATAGATGTGTGCTGGTAGTCGCCATGAGACCAGTCTTCACGGCCCCATCTGTGCTCGGTGAACGTATTGACAATTCCCCACACACACATGAGCGTGGAGTCCCAGAATTCCTGGCTCTTTCTGGGAGCGCCACTGTTGCTAAGACTATGATTTCTGATCCAGGGCACCACCAATACCCATGCGAGCACAAACCCATACAAGACGAAAGACGACCCCATGATTCCGTGTGCTATGCACTGGCCTGTGGCTTTGCCGTAACAGAACCCAAAAAGCGCCACGGGGGCCATACATACGCGGACCCACCCGGTGAGGGTCACCAAGAACGCAAGTGTTTTGTATACACGAGGCGTTAACCGCAGGGGCTCGTAGACATCTTTATTTTGTTTTTTGCGCCATATGTTCATGACGATATTGGTCCCGTTTAGGAGCGTCCCCACAAAAACGGTCACCGCCAAAGCCCAGGTGAGAAACCAGCTCGTGCCCTTGGAGGTGCGGTTCTCGTGGTTGTCCTTGATGTCCGGAAAATCAAGAAACAATGATTCAAACACCGAGTAGCATAGAGAGACGATATGGAGTACGGACGCAAGTTGGAACTTTTCGGCAAAAGCGAGCGCAGACGCGACGCTAGGCGTCATGAACAAAACAGCGAGCGTAGCGATCCAATGAAAACTCTTTGATGTGGCGTTTGTTCGTACCTTTTCCTCGTTGCCCGTATCCATGTCGGCCCATACTAGAGCAATCGAAGCCGAAAGCACCAAAAGGCGCAGCCACTTCATGGGTAGAAATGGGAGTTGATTGAAGAATCTATAAAAAGTTAGTAAGACCTTTTTTAGGATCTATTATTTTCCTATCTTGTCCAAAAGTATTGTCTCGGTATACGACGTGCGTAAATGGAGATCCCGGATGCATTGTTAGGGCGACGGCACGGGCCCGCGCCGGCATTTGACGGCTGCTTGGCCGGAGCGTCGGGGTTTGAAATCGGGATTTGACAGCGTGCAGGCAGTGACAATTTGGGACATTTGTGGCAGCAGTGATGTGCACACCGGCGTACGTACGCGCGTTGTAACGTGGGTACACCATTCCCGGGACGGTTTATAGGCGGGACAAATTCTACATATAAACCCGCATTTTTTAATATATGCACACTTGTATGTGATTGCGAATCCAGATTGTACAAGCTTTGAGCGATAATGCGCCTACAAATATGTCATAAGCGAGCCAAGTACATTAGAGTTACATTTAATTTATGTAACAAATCTTAAATTATTAAGAATCGAATATCATGCCACGTAATCTCCTTGCGTTTCAACAATTTCGGATTTAACACTATTGCGACGGCCTTGAAGTGCACCTAGAGGGATTTTCATGTACTTTTGCGCACTGTCCCGCCTATAAACCGTCCCGGGAATGGTGTACCCACGTTACGATTTTGGTACGGAGCGTACGGAAATTTGATGCGTAATCGTACCGTACGCCAGAATTCGCCAGCGTACAACTCGCGTACGAGCGAGCCAAATTCCCTATAACAAGTGTATCACACCAAATGGGTGCTACACCTTTCAGCTAAAGTATAGTTTTGCATATAAATGTACCCCCTATAATACAATTGATTCTTTAAAAAAAAAAGAACGAAGTTTGAAATCTAGCAATATCTAAAAAGAGGGTTTATGAGTTCACCCTCCAAATACGTTTGTGACCATTGAAGCGTCATTGGCCTCTTCGTCATCTTCGACGTCGTCCGACACTAACACAATATCCGCCTCCTTTTCACCCGTATTCCCGTCTTCATCTTTTGGAAAAGTCATTGTCGTTCTTTGTTTCCGCGTCGAGTTCCGGAATATCCTCATCTCCCAAAGATTTAAGAATTGCTATCATTCTTATAGTTGTTGGCAGGAGCTTATTCCTCTTTTTTGTTATCACGTCTGCCATTTGAGAAAAGAGAGATTCAGCCGGTGCCGACATAGCAGACATAGCAAAATAGTCTCTGGCAGTTTGCGAGATCACGGGATACGAATCTCTTCGGCTCTTGAAAAACTCAATAGGGTCTTGCTTTCTGCGCTCGATTGGCTCATTAAGATACCTCTCTATCTCGTGCTCAGTGGTCATATCATCATCCAAGTCTGAAGAATCGTACGTCTCAAGGTCATCAGAAAGATCCTCTGGCTCCTCGCTGGGACTTTCTTTTTCGACTTCTTCTAAGTTTGCCAGATACTGAGAATAAACTT
>JAKTWD010000215.1:0-12807 GCA_030581935.1 Metschnikowia corniflorae | reverse complement strand
GAGATGGGTGCTCGGTCTGGTTGACACCGTACTTTCTGCCGTTGGAGTTGTCCTGGATGGCAAACAATGGCACAATGTCGGGGTCCATGTTCAAGATCTCGGCATGGCGGCCAAACTGGGTGGCGTCCAAGCCAAGAAAGCTCATCTTACCACGCAACTCCTTACCCTTTGCGGTGAAGAACTCAGCAACCTCGGCTCTCTGCTCAGGGTCGTTGTAGAAGTAGTAACCCAAGGGCAACGACGAACCCATGTAGACCAAGTATGTGTCTCTGTTGATGTCACCGAAGTCAGGCACCTGCGCGTTGGAAATCCAGTTTCCGAATGTCTCTGCAGTGAAGTCCTCGTCCTCTAAAACTCTGACGTCGTCCAACTCGTTGGGGTGCACTAACAAGTACTTGGCCTTGTCGCCGGAGATGTCCACGTTGATCAACTTGGCAAACTCAGCAATGGCGCTGTCAGTGTCAATCGAGTAGTGGGTGCGGAACTTTCTCTGCAAGTGTGCGATCTCCCCGAAGGTCTCGTTCAACTTGGCAGAAGCCTCCTTGGCGGCCTCAGGAATGATCTGCACCACGTACGGTTTGAGCTCAGCCTTGGCCTTTTCCACAAACTCCGCGACATCCGAAACAATCGACACTGGCGGCTGCGACATCTTCACCATGTAGTCAACGATTCCGGAGGCCTCACGTGGACCCTCGTAGTCGTCAGGCTGCTGGAAAGGACCCCTGGCGAGCTTCAAGGATGGATAACCCTTGATCTCGTGCTGTCTGCACAACTCCTCCTCCTCGACACAGTTGACCTGGCCCAATTTGGCCTTTGGCAACACCTCGCTCAACTCCTCGGCGGCCTTGACGAACTCGGGGCCCAACGTCTTACAGTGGCCACACCATGGGGCAAAAAACTCGACCAACACCAAGGGATTTTGCTCCAAAGTCTCCTTGAAGTTCTTGGCGGTCAATTGCAACACTGCAGAGTCGGCGGGCGCAATGGCACCGCTGTCCAGGTCTCCCTCAGCGGAAACAATAGACACGGAGGCAAGGAGGGCGGCTATGGCCAGGGTCGAAAACTTCCAAAACTTCATTGTGTGTAGTTCAAGCAATTGAGTTGGAAATGCAGATTTGGCAGTGCTTTTGCGTTTTCAAAGTGATCACAAAGACAAATCGATAAGAACTGGCGTACTTTTTGAATGTGGTGGCAAAAAGAACGCGTTGTTGAAGAAAGAAAAGTGGCAGTGGATCGGTTCGGTGAGAGTGACGCGAAACGAACACCGTGGAAGAAACGCGCGTCACGTGCCGCACGAGTCCGGCTCGGCAATGCACTGCTGGCACGTCTTCACCTGAATTGATTGGGTATGGGGTCTGAATAAATTATTCGAGTTCATTGAATTCCCGGGGAAATCTGTTACAGATTACCGAAGGCTTCAAAATTTTTCATTTTTGTGAAGTTAGCTTTTGGGGTGCCTTGGGGCTAGAAGAACAAGTGAGGGTACCGACACCGTTGGTGTTGTGGCAGTTAGAGAGAGTGTTGAGAGAATTTACGAGTAAGTAAATACATCATCAGAGTTGGGAATAGAATCAAGAGGTCAGGCTTTGCATGATTTATTCCAAGTGATTTTGCAATTGACTTCATAAGGCGCCAGATGAAAGTGTCAGAAAAGAAGTTTGCAAGGTATTCGATTGCTGTGAATGATACCTCATAACGCACACCGTTATGCTTGTACACCGGTATGCTTGGACACCGGCTTGCTCGGACACGTACGCGTCGCGCGTCATATCAAAAAGAAAATACACCTTTTTTCATCTTACATGCTACCAGGAGAGAAAAACTCGAATGAGGGTTTGCTCGAACTGGAGGGTAGATAGCTGTCGGGGAATAGGCTTCTTGAAACGGTAGCTTTTGTATCTGAACGTCAAGCAGCATGGCTGTCTAGGTGTCCCTCCTAGACTTTGCACCAGTGTTGCGCGTTACGCCAAAATTACGCCTGAAGTACAATTCACGAATTTTGAGGCGTATTCACCACCATAATTCAAATAACGTTTATGGCCATCGCAATCATCATCGCAATCGTAATTCTTAATTTTTCCAAAGTATATTTGTAAATTTTTCGTACTTTTTTCGTGACGATTTTTATATTTTGGTCATAATCTCACCGCAACATGTGAGGTCCCCCATACCTCTGTCGATGCAGAGTCGTGTGGTTCCAGAGCTATTCCTAGCTGAGTGTGGTCGATCGGTGGACTAGAAATCCTTGCCCAACCATCCACTCTGCAAGGTGGGCATATACCGGTACTGTTGCGCGTTTCGGCATATGACCGCTCTTCTTGTGTGCAAGTCTCCGTCAGACGACAGTCTATATAAGGCACCCTTTCCCCGCTGGGAAAAGGGTTGGCTAGTTCTTCAGTTGTTATTTAGTTGTTTAATAGGAACTCATTCTTTAATACGCAATGGGATCACTATCCCGAGCCTAACAGCAACAATAAACAGTAATTCAAATCTAAAATATGGAGACACGCTACCGAAAATTGCCCTAACATGAATTGCGATGCTGAAAAGAATGGATCTGGCTATCAAGAAAGTCTTCCAAAATGTGGGTAAAGACAAACTTTACGCCAGGCCACACCAGGGGGTTACGGAGTTATTGAACTTCAGACCCAGATGCAAGGACATCGAGCAGCAATTATGCTTCATGCGTTAACAGAGCTTGAAGATTGGTACACGAATCTTTGGAGACTAAAATTGGTTCACCACATGACCCGAATCATTCTCGACAGAATAATTCGAACACTTGCAGTGGACATTTTCTTCGAATGAACAGTTATACGTAGAAGCGTATCGTGCAAGGAAGTGTTGCAACACATTGATTCCAAGATCCATCTGAGTTTGCTACCGTCCACTTTCGCCATTACAGTAGGTGAATCCCGACTTATTGCAAACGTTCCGTTCAAATCCAGCAGTAAGGACAAACAGAGTGAGCTCCCGGTGATTCAACCTAAACGCCTTTTTGAAATTTGTCCAGAGGTGCGGGATATCACTTGATGAATAAAGTTCTGGACAGCTATATAAAAGAAGAATGGATCAAGAGGAGTGATCTCACGGCTCTTCATCAATTCAACACAGGGATGCATTTCCCAGTGCATGACTCCAAGGAGTGCACGGCCAACAGTGCCTCCTCTGTGGACTGGTTAATTAACAAGCTATTCAAGATCATCTATACAATTCTCGTCACATCTCAAGATCTTGGTGGAATCAAATCGGCATGACCACAAAGATGCACTTGAGTGAGATGCTTGCTCCGACAAATACCACATTCACCAACCTACGCAACCTCAATGGGTTCGTGAAGGTTGTACGAAAAGTTTACCTACGTAGGGTTCGGGAGCACCAAGGAGGTGTCCACCTTTCCCCTCTCATGGCGAGACAAGTGTCTCGAGCCTTGAGGCGGGTCACTCAGGCGGGTCGGCGTAGGCCCACCATAATAAACAAGTTTTGGGCGAGGATCTCCCATGAAGTAGTCCTACTCAAAACTCCAGACCCCATCGAAGGTTTTTTTAAAGAATATAAAGTTTTGCTGAGATGAGGCTCGTACATAAAAAAAATACTACTTACTTACATGCCTGGGCTAAAGCTTGATCTACTTGTCTTGTACTTCCCGCTTCTTCTGGCTCTTGACAGGATTTCGACATAGTCTACACGCTCAGTCAAGAAGATTTTGCAGTTTAGGTGAGCAAGTGCCCTTTGCAGGTTGGAGACCCAATCACGAGAAAGAGCTTTCGATTCTCCTCTTCAATGAATAGCAGTGTTCATTTACGTTCAATCTCGGTTGCGGTGGGTAACAATTGGGCACCCACACATATATGCCAGTTGAAGAATTAGTCCGATATGCGCAAAGCGACTCCTCGGCAGCCTGTGTCTCACTGCTAGTATCAGAAATGCCGTGATACTTTCAGAGTCATGGGAAACTTAGATTGATACTTCGGTAAAAAGTTATACATTCATGCCAGCTCTTAATGATATCGTCGACAGGAAAAATGTTTCACTGCCTGGTGCCCGTAATCAAATGGTTCTCATCTATGACGGTGGCGCTTCTCCTTTGTACTCCTTATGTGATGCTATAGTGGTAACAAAGTTCTGGAGATTAGCACTTGCACACTTGCTTATGCTACACCACTAAACCTGCCTCTAAGACTAGCATATAGGTGACATTAGGGTCACAGATTATTCCGCTCAGAGGGTACTTTCAGTCATGCAGCTGGTCGTGCTATTCAAATGCTATTCTTAGAAAGGAGGGTATTGCATCCAAGATTCCTATTAACAGGTCACTGTATAGCCTGCAAAGTGCCGGTGCTGCTCAAGACATGTAAGCAAAGAGGAAGGGTTCAACACTGATGGGAATTTCTTTTTCCTGCGTTTCTTGCTACTTGATCTCTTTCCTCAAAAAGAAAAAGCACTCTTGAATTTACAGCAAAATCATCAAGGCATGGACAAAAGCAATTAATTCTGCAGCTTCGGCCAAGCAGACGTGTACACAAGAAAGCGAAAGCGGAATTGAGCCGATTGATGCGAAACGTTTTCTTGGTCTGAGACGATCCAACTATTTTTGGACAAGACGCGGCGATGCATTCCGCGCGGGACATCTTGGGGTTTTTCATATTTTCCTCACTTTTTGAACCTAAACAAAGTACCCTCACGTTTAAGACCACGTATAGTAGCGTGCGTGTTGTATTCCGATAGGATAGTCTGAGTCGTCACCAGTAATAGGTGATCGCAAAGTCAAGATCACGCGGGGGCTCATGATGTGTCATGGTTTCGAGCTTTAATAAGAAAATACGCATCGTCGAGACAGGAGGTGGTATCGTGCATTAATTCTTTGCAATGAATGCAACATTTTCAAGTGCGAACCAGCCCATGCGGCGCCGTCTACTGATACTTACATCTGGTTCTTTCCTGTTTCCTTTGTATATATTTGTATATATGAAGAGTTTTTAACGGGTTAGATCAGGAACAATTGAAATCACCACATTGTGGTTTAGATCAATACACTGAGCTGTACAAGCACCAAGGCTGAGCATCCCTCTGCAGATACGGTGTAGACGCGGAGGCCCGAAATTCCGTTACTTTTAGGGTGTCTGTATGCAGTGCCACAATAACACTCAATTGCTTCATGCTATTGTTATACAGGCGCACCCAGGTTTCTGCGGTCGAATGCGAGATCTCGTTTCCAGCAGAATACGACCATTGTTCGAGATTTTCCGAATTCCAAACGAAGAATTACAACTGAAATCTCCCCGATATCATTTGTAAAGTGGGAATTCCGCTTTGGTGGCAACGGCTGGCAAGCCAAGCAGTACTTCATACTAGATTACGCATGGCCAAGCTTTTAGCAAATAAGGTATGTGCCATATTGCACGGCTAACCCCTCCTTAGGTTCCATTTTCGGAAAATCAGAAAAAGAAATATAGCAAAGGCAAATCAAGAGAAATTCAGATACACACAAAAAGACATCTGAGTATGGGAACGAAAATGTAAGTTATCGTAGACTCACACCACGACCCACTTCACACCCTATAGAGATCTGACCTTTCAACTCATCGTGTAGGCACTCCACATGGCAGCAAGCAAATGGAGAAAAATTGCGCCATTTTTGCCCGGTTAGTTAATTTCTTGGATTTCTTGATTTCTTATTTTCTTGAATTCATTTTTCTTATTTTCATTTTTCTTGCTTTGGCAGGACGGAACTACACTGCTTTGCCGCACAACTACTCACAATGCGGAATTGCCTCCGACATAGCAGTCCCTGTAACTGTACGTTTTCACTCCTCCCACAAAAAGCACAAAATAGCGAAAAACAGCGAAACAGCGAAACACCAAAAACAGAATACAAATACTCCTCTCACTCTCCGCATAAACCTCACCCATACAAACTTTCACTATATACTCCACCGGGCGTCGCTTGATAAGCGGCATGCAGGTTGAGCAAATATACTGCGACGGCCTGCTCGAAATAGCAGATTTAACTGCTCATGTGCGGCTCACGTCCTGCGTCCAGTGCCCAGATCTACTTGTTTTCGGGCTTTGCCCAGAAACCCCGGAACCCCCAACATGGATATATAAATCGGCAGATCTGCCAGAGACAGATGTGATGTTTATCACAAACCTTATCATATAAACCCCACTTTTCTAAGCATGAAGCTTCTTGTGTGTGCGCTTCTTCTTCTTAACGTGGCATACGCGCTTGTCGTGGTCGACTCGTCGCTTGCCTCGTCATGTATATATTATATGAAAAACTTCGACTGGGGTTGTGGCGGGACGGGCCAGGGCCACAAGATGTACCTGTGCCGGTGCAACAATGTTGACTGGATTGGTTCGGTGACGAATTGCATGCAGACCCAGGGCGCTAATTCTGCTGAAATCAGACACGCGTGGAAGCATTTGGCCACCCGGTGCTTGCAAAAGGCCGAGATCGTGTTCACTGTGGACGAACTCAAGGGATATTCTGAAAACGCAACCCTTTACATGGAGGCCCCCCCTGCCAACAAGACCACCCGGCTCTACCACCCGATCTCGGTGGACTATTCTGCATACAAGATCTTCAAGACCTCGTTTGACGACATCAACCATCACGTGTTCAAGAGTCAGTGGTTCGGGTGGGGCTTGGTGCTTTTCTGGGGCGCCTTCATCGCGTTCCACACCGTCTCACACTTCCTCTGGCTGCGTTTCCGTGTTTCGGTGTTTCCCAAGAGTATGACGCAATGGTACCAGAAACACATGATGAAGAACACTGCTGTTTTCGGGCTTTCGCGTGGCGACGTGGTGCTTCTGGCCTGCTTTGTACTCCAAGCCGTGTTTTGCACTGCATTGTCCTACACGGTCAAGCTGCCCAACATGTACATTCCAGACGTATACTTTCTTACGCTCGACCTTATTGGCTACCGCAGTGCACTCATTGCGTTTTCGCTTATGCCGGTGGTGTATGTTTTTGGGCTCCGCAACAACCCTTTTTGCTTTTTGACCGGGCTTCCCCAGGCGACTTTCATCCGGTACCACAAACTCGTGGCCATAGTGTTGTCGATTGAAGCTTTGATTCATTCTGCGATGTGGACGGCTTATGCTATGAAAAGCGGAGGCTACGCACTGTGGAGCGCCGACGATTACTGGAGATGGGGCGTGGTGGGCACCATTTTGCTTTTCTTGATGCTGGCGCATAGTGTCAGTTTCCTCCGCAATATCATGTACGAGTTTTTCCTCGTGGTGCACAAGGTGTTTGGCTGGATTTTCATCGTGGCCATGTGGTACCACTGCATTAAGCTTGGCTGGATGGGCTGGGTTTATTCGCTTATTGCCTTCACCGCATATGACCGCGTGGTTCGCCTTTTCAAGACCTTTTTCATCAACAGAGGGTACACGCAGATCACAATGCAGGTGGTCGACGACAAGATTGTCAAGTTGATCGTGCCGAAGTCTCTGTTGTACGACACGTTCTACAGACCAGGCTCGCACATCTTCATCAGCTTCTACCACTGGCCAATCTGGTACCAGTGTTTCCAGTCGCACCCGTTCACGATCATCACCTCGCCCACAGAGTCCGACGACGTGTTTGTGATTTATGTGCGTATCAAAAAGGGTACTACCGGGCTTTTGGGTAAGCTCAGAGGCGACGAAAAGGGCACGGTCTCGATGTGGCTGTTGATCGAGGGCCCCTACGGGAACGGTGTGCCCACTTTCAAAGAGAACGAGCAGCTTGTTGGTACTGCGGGCGGACTCGGAATCTGTGCGTTGCTCCCGATTTTCCACGAGAATCCTTGTGGCTCGTTGCTTTTCTGGGCAGTCAACAACGTGGCCGATATCGAGTACTTGCGCCCGGACTTGGACTTTTTGGCGAAAATGGGTACCGAAATCCGCGTCTATCTCACTAAGGGCAAGGACGAGGACGACATCTCGATTGCTGAAGACTGCAAGTACGTGACTGTTCTTGGCGAGCGGCCTGATGTTAGGGAATGGGTCAGGGAGGGGCTTGAGCTTGGCATCTCTCTGTGTAAAACTGACACATACGTTCTTCTGTGTGGACCTGGCCTGATGGACAAGGATGTGCAAGAATGTGTAAGCGACATGACTGTCGTTGGGCTGAAGCATAGTATCCACTACCACGGCGAGAACTATCTGTGGTAGATGTTGGAGGTGTTTGTGGATTGACTTCTGATGAAAGGTTGTTTGAAGAAGTTTAGTTGTTGTTCGAAGGTAGATTATAGATCGAAGCAATAGGAATCTAGAAACATGTTTCGATGGAGTTGTAGATTGGGCTTCGGGCAATCGGAATTTAAGTATTCTTTCGATGGCAAAACTGTCTATGAGCAAATCTCTTGGTTAGAGGAACTGCTGATACACTTATATGCTATGCGTGCTTATGACACAGTACGAAGCTGCCACAAAAAAACATCATTTTACGAATTTTTTTTTGGACGAAGTCCGCCGACAAAAAGAACTATATACAGAAAAAATCATAATATGTCGAAACCACATTTCAGGTGTGAGTGCCCACCCGGGGATATCACTCAGAACTTTATCTGCCAAAAACTCCCTGCCCAACATATGATCAACTTCTCATTCATCTTTCCTTATATGGTCCAATGTCATCGACCCATCTGATTAATCCGATGTAGTACTTTGGATAATAGTCTATCGTGTAAAGGAAGAACAACGCCGCCTTTTCTTCCCTGCGCCGAACCGAATAGCCCGCTTAGTGACTCAAACAAACGAGCTGAGACTTTTCAAATTTTCGTACGCGACGTCTTGCGGAGCTAGCATCTATCGTAAATGCATTGGTTTCTTGGGTCTGATTTCGTGCCACCAGCATTTGGTGATCCCACACTCGTTCTATAGGTGTCTCAACAAATGGGCTGACTCGACACTCAAGAAGCATAGGTTACAGCGAAACTGCGATATTTCGTCCGTACTCGTGAAATTGAATGGCACATATGAGCCGAAATTGAACAAGTGGAGGGCTGTGAAATCATTCATAGCCGACCATTCATGTTTGTGTAGTTTTTGCCAGGATTTTTTTCATCGTCCCGACCGGCTGGCTTCGGGACATATCTGTAGGAGTTTGTTCGGTTTATATTAGAAGTTTCAACTGCCGTGACTTGCTTAACAGCTCGAACATGACCCCTCAAATAGCCTTGAGCTCCCCTGCGTTATGGCAAACGAACCAGGCTTCTCTTCCATTTCAATCGCTGTCGCCATGAGCTGATCTGGTGTTGGTCTCAGAGTTGAACGGTAACTGGCCAGTGGGCTGGAGTTACGCGTAAGTTTCACCACCTTGATCCAGCCTTCTATGTATGATATCTGATCGACGTAAAGGTCCATGCAAGGTTTTTGAAAAAGCGCCCTGAGCAGACATGAAATTTTCCCAGCCCACGACACCTGTATTGCTAGCATCCTTTGTGGTTTCCTATTCGAGCGTCGTTCTCGTATGGACCAGAATTTTCATTTTGAGGTATTTTGAGTACTAGTCTGATTGGCCAGTTAAGACACAAGCAAGCACCGTAGCCCGATGGCCTTGTATCTGCACTTTCATCTCCATGACCCCAAAGCCTCCTTTCTTGGGTCTAGCGTATAGCTTGTCTCGTCCCACACCGCGGAAGACTCGACAGGTGCTTTGTCCATTTCGTTACCTCCACAGGTTTCATACATTGCACCAAATCTTTGTAAACTGAGCTCACAAACCTCACTGTCCCTTTCGCTCGTGTTATGAAATCTAGATCAGCATACCCCTTTGGAGTGATATAATTGGCAACTTGTCGATTATGCCTTTCCAATCAACGCCTTTTATTGGAGTACCCAAGTGTTTAGTCTCGAGATTACAAATCGAAGACTGCGGGAATGGTAGGATAAGTTGATCAAGTCCTTCATAATTCAGACTAAACCCACAAAGTTTAGATTTAGAAGGACTGATCTTGCTGTTGCTCACTGCTTCAAAATCAGCAATAATGCTGACTGTTTTCGCATAATCCAGTTCGTGGCCAAGGTAGATGTTCACATCGTCCGCGAATGCATGATATTTCATTGTTTAAAGTAGCGCATTTTCGTACACCACTGGTATTCCTTGGAGTTTATCTTGGTGGATGAGAAATGGCTCAAACGCCAGGTTAAATAGAAGTGGGCTTGAAGGATTTCCTTGCCGGGTTCCACATCTGTTGGGAAAAGGAACTCCATGACAATTGTTCATGATAAATTGTGCCTCTTGGTCCGTCAATATCAGCATTGAAAGAGGCGTCAGTGCCGGCTCAATGCCCGTCTTCCGCAAAACTGCTGCCATATATTGGTGAGATATGCGATTAAGGCCTTCGTGAAGTTCGCCATGAGAATTGCCTGAATGTCCGAGCCTCCATGCTTCCTTCAGTAATCGGTTATGAGCTCTGTCAACGAACTCCATAGTGCTTTGAGTGGTACGCCTGTTCTTTGAAAAACCCCGTTGATGAGGTCCAATAAGTGTATTCATCAACTTTTGTAGACGAGTGCAGACTGCTCTCGAAATGACTTTCAATGATGTGTTGGTCCACAGGATTGGGCGCTGGTCTTTTATGTCGTCGGAGACTTTGTGAGAATCTTTTTGTACCAAAGTAAGAAATGACCTGATGCAACACGTGTGTTCTCTCTCCTTTTACTGATATGTATAGTCAGACGTGTCAATGGAAGTCTAGATATGGAAAAGCATTCTCCATGGAATAGCTCTTGAAGTGCATGAGCAGCAACATGCAGCGAGAGTGCCCTACTTAGTCGAATAGCCTGTGACTTTGAAGTATTGCAGACAGATGTAGTTTTTCTTTTGAATTCTTTCAAAGAAACACTTCACATACAGGAAGACACTCGAAAGTGACCAAAACCTATACTAGTATAGGAAAACCCTGCAATGCGTTTGAATAGAATACTGAGCAATGAGGAGGTCCGATTTCCAAGCCTTAGCTCCTCCTTACTCCACCCGCTGCCAGTTTCACGCAACCTGCCAGCACCCTAGTAGACTCTTCCCTGTGTCTGGGGAAATATCATCGGCGGACGGTTTCGATATGACAAGTTGAGTCTCGAAACGAGTCATACGTAGAGTTCAATGGGGCCAACATTGATTCATTCATTGGGCATTGTATGTGTAGCAACCGCGACAGATATTGGGTGCAAGCACATTCATTATAAATGTGATTCTGCATCTCTTCAGGATTGTCCTTTGCAAGCAAATATGACATTTGGTGTGCCCTTGGCGTATCATGTTGAGCAACATGAGAACTAAAATTGGAATAAGTGAATGCTCTGAAGTCCTGAAGGTTGCCACTCGAACTTATAAAGGCGTTTCCAAACCTTTTTCCAGCGGCGTTCGAAATGCACCAGAGGACGGATTTCTGAAAATCTCGAGGCATTACTCCAAGAGAAGCTTACTTCTTATCCGTCAAGGATTTGAATGCGCTTGATGACCTTGGTCTCCGCATCCGTCAAAGAAACCCGCGGTTCACCTCGAGCCGTAGCCTCATAATCTAGATTGATCCATGTTGCTGGTCCAAGCGCGGAACTTTCATGGATTCTTGTGCGAGGAGCAACCTCTTCCATGCTTCTCGGTAGCATAATTCAGTTTTGTGAAAGTCAATATTCTCAAAAACCCTACCACTGCTTTCCAAAAGATAAATAACACAATGAAGACCCCTGTTTCGAAAGATGTGGGTTTTCTTCCTTCCCGCCTAATCTGCGCCGTGTGTAGGGTGAGTTTCAATAGTGGATTTCTCATAAAACACACGATCATCACCCAAAGCAGAAGCAACAATCGCAGCCCTCGTCTGCATTTCCAATAAGCCGTATCGTCCGTTCTTTGGCCGAGCATATAACTTTGAACCCCAGTGCCCTTGAACACTGAACACGTATGAATGCTGAATCCATTTTCCTCAGCTGCCCCTTAGACATACACTGAACCAAGTCTTTGTACTCCATCCTTGGTGACACAGAAACATTCGTTTCGAAAGCCGAGTAATCAAATCAACGTGCATATAGCCTTGCTTCATTGTCATAAATGGTAATTTGGAAATAAACTAGTTCCAAGCCACTTCTCCAAGACTGATCCTCAAAGATTTGAGATCTTCTGACCAAAGATTCGATTGAGGATGAGGAAAGATACTCTGCTCGAAACGCTCAAGTTTGGAGCGAGTCACAATAGCTTTGTCTTGGAGTCACTGACCCGTCTATTGCTTTCTCGTTCGAACCCCCTTTACGCCTCTGCAGCTTTTGATAATCATCAAGCGATCTCAAATAAATAATCACGTCATCCACAAATGCATGGTATCTCATTCTTTTAAACACCACTCCATCATATAATATCGGAATACCCCGGATCGCCTCAAGATGCACAAAAAGAGCTTCCAATGCAATATTGAATAACAATGGCGACAATGGGTCACCTTGTCTGGTCCCACATCGAGAAATTTTCACCTGCTAATTGTTGAGGATTATACTAGCTTCTTGGTCCCTCATGATCAGCATAATCAGTCTAAGCATAGGCCATCCAAAACCCATCTTCATAAAACTGCTTTCATAAAAGGATGAGCAACAGGATCGAATGCCTTGGTGAGATAGACCATGAGAACAGCGCCGTGGTCCGTGATCCTGAGCTTTTGCTGCTTCATCAACTCAATCATCGCGAAAGACTCAAATGCATTCCGACTTATCCTTTTATATCTAGCGTGGCGTAGTGATGCTGGTCACCGGTGCCAGCCTTGGAAGCGATTCTATGGAAACTTCTGACTCCTCTGTAATACTGTTCAACATTCGGCCTCCCAT
>JAKTWD010000214.1:0-12811 GCA_030581935.1 Metschnikowia corniflorae | reverse complement strand
TACTGTTGGCGCCCAGCCTTGTACCGTCCACAGAGAAGAACGGTGCAAGCACCTCGCCGCTCAAACGCCTAAAAAGCATCAAGAACGGGATCCGCAAACTCTCGCTTTCTCGGATGGGCTCGCTGACCCTGGTGGTTTCGCCACAGAGCACGCAGGACTTGCCCAGCAGCCTCCACTTCTCCAGCACCAACTTGGTAAGCACTCGCCCGCCCTATCTGCCGAGCAACTCGGAGCTGTTTGCGAACGACAACTGCCTGCTGTCCTCAGGGGGCGACAGCATCAAGCTGACCTTCAGCGGGACCCAGAACTCTAGCAGTTTTGCCAATTATGGCTCGGGCATTTTTGGTTTCGGCACGTCCACTGCTGCATCCACCCCACAGGCACCCACACACGGGCACACGTCCAGTCTGGGGCTGAACGGGTCCTTCACAATCCCGAAAACGCGCCGCAGAACACTTCTGCTTTCGAATCTGGCGGCTACTTCGGCCACCCCGCCCTTGCCCCTGCCAATAGTGACCGTCTCGGAAAACCTTGCGTCGACAAAGAAGAACTTGGCGTCGATCGAGCAGAGTTTTTTCGAAAACTGGGGCATGAATCTGGGCAGCTCGGAGTCTCTGGCGCATGGGCAGGCATCCTTTACCAGCGGTACCCAAAATAGCCAAAACGGCCACAATCCTGAAAGTTTGCCGGGGTCTTTGGATGATGACAAAATTTCCTTCTTGAACACCCCCGACGACTTGCTAGAGTACCTGATATACTTGAGCCATCACAAAAAGTCGGTTGAGTCTGCATACGATGTTTCGAAAAACCGGCTCATCAGCTCTGGGTGGTGTTCCAGCCACGACATTGAAAACTTGAACTTGCAACGCGACTCGCTGGTCAGCCAGATCGATTCCAAATTGTTGCAAATCGAGGCCAAACTCAATTCGGACTTCAACATTTCCTTTCTCAACAACAAGCAAATGCAACCTTCCAGTCCTACGCAGAAGTGTAGTGCCCGGGAAGCGTTGAGTCCAAGTTTGAAGGACTTGGAAAACAAGTGTTTGTTTTTCTCTGCCGAACACGGCAACATCTGTTGAGAAGGATGTCTGTGGGTTTTAATGGTTGGGCGATACTACTTTATGACGACACGATTGGGCACAGCAGGCGCTGACTCTTGGGTTGGTGCCAGGCAGCCACTGTATTATTCTACTTTTTTTCTTCTACATGATTTTATGGGAATGCTGGAAAGCATTATTTAGGTAATAGACAACTGATCATACAAACAATTCATCAAATTTCAGGGCCAGTCTGAGGACAGGGCAATGATCGCTCGTAGCCTCGTGAGCCTCTTGAGAAATGCAGATTACTAATCCAGGGGAGCAGATTACTAATCCAGTCGTTGACCCCTATTGACGCCCGTAAATTTCACATAACTACGCTTACGGGTGAAATTGCGAGCCCTGCATGCTCAAGTGCAGTATGTATCACACGCAGCAAGGCGCCCAAAGCTTACTCGTTATAAATCCGAGTTGTGCGTTTTGAGTTGGAGCCGTGCAGACTTCACCATGCAGTCCGTGTGTGCACGAGGCGCCGGGCGTGCGCTGGCAAAGAGAGCATTTGGGGCAGGTAACGGAGAGGGCCAGCGATAGGAGCCAAACTGGGGGAATCGGTCGAATTTGTTGAGCACCTCGGCTTGTTGAGAGATTTCTCGTGACATTCAAAGACCCTACAAGGATAATCGTACTGACAGGGACTGTACCGAAAACGCAGAGTCCAAACTGTCTATGGAAGACGGTTTGGTATGAGACGTACTTCGACAATTTCTCTTGCTGCTCTTTCCCCTCTAGTCACCCATGGCAATCGGGTGGTACAGTGAATGAGCAGCGTATTGAATGTGAGGAGAAAAGGAGAAGGGAGAAGAAGGAAAAATTTTGCAAGTTTTGGGCGACGACCTGGCCCGCGCCTGGTGCACGGGTGTGTTCTCTGTATCTGCCTGTGGTTTTTGTAGCTAGGGCTGAGGGCGGGATTCAGGGTGTTTGTGAGTCGGCCTGGTAGATTGAAATGTCTTGATTTTCAGCGTGAAGTGTTTTGGGCTGATCTTTGAAGATCATCTGTCAAACCGTTTCGCGCTGGTGTTCTTTATTTTCTGAAATGTAACATCCGAAACAATGGAGTTACTTTTGGAGCAAAAGGAAGATAAGCGTGGGCGCTTGTACCAAAAATGTGGAGAGCCAATTTCCCTCTGTTTTCTCGAATATGCGAGTACTTATCTCGAGTAACTTATGAGTATTTTGCAAAAGCAAGATAATCAAGCGGCTAAATTTCGAGTTCTGGAACTCTCCCCACCCAGCAAGATCCTTTTATATTTAGCAGCGGTTTTAAGGATCCCTCTGGGCCAAAACACTCTGGTCTGGATCCTGGTCAGGTATTTTCATTTTTATGACTCTTTCCAGGGAGAAGAAATTGGATGTTTGCTGAGATAAGGCTCTTACAGAAGCAGACAGCACCCTCAATGGAGTACGAAAAGAGGCAGAAACTCCACTGCAGGAGAAATCCCCCCCCCCCCATTATACTTAATGTCTTCATGAAGCATGAGTCGATCGCAGATGCAAACGAACAATTGATGCATTTGGACGAAAAGAGACAAAACCAGGATATCTCGACAATATCAGAGATCTCGAAGAACTTTACTTTCCGTCATCTGTAGATGGCAAGTCTATTGTACTCCAGTCTCTTTTCTTCGAGAGTGCATGTTAACGAACAATATAGGCAGTTGTTGTCAGGGACAATAAAAACGTTGGCAATACTCAAGTCGAGGGGCGTCATTCAAAAGCCTTATGCGGACTTGAAGCTTTCAAAATAAAGCCATAAATGTTAGTAGAAAAGCCAAATTAGTACATCTGCTCACTATTCACTACTTCCCATTATACAGCGAGAATTATGATGGCATCGGAATTACTACACCGCAGCCATACTTCGCAGCCGCACGCGCCAAGTTCGGTCCCGCTATAAAACCCACAAAAGGGAACAGGTCACAGAATAATTAGTTCAGGATTTTGGAATCACCTGGCAGATGTCATGGGCACGCTAAAAACTGGGTATCTCACACATTTTGAGTGAGTTCGCCAGGGCCTAAACGGCTGTGGTGAGCGACCTGCACATAACCAAAACAGCCTTCAGCCTTTCTTGCTGATGAATTCTCTTTTACAAAGCATTGAATGAAAGAGCTATACAGCCCAGTCTAATCCTTTATCTTGAATACGGCTGTTTGATTGGCCGGAAATGGTTTCGATAAACCCAGATTCCTAGAGTCATGACTACATTGACCAGCACCAGCAGGCACTGGGCAGATCGTGGAAACAGATCCGTACACCAGCGGTGTTGGGTAGTTGAATCGGGAGAATTCCGACAAAAAGGCGGGGGTTTGAGGCGATTTTGATAATTTTCGGGTTAATCTGCCTGATTTACTTCTTTGTGAAAAGTCTCGTGGTTGTGGCGGTAATTTGTAGACTCAAAGGTGCTCACATGGTATAATGACTGCGAACTTGCCCTGGCAGAAGAACATTGGGACAACCTCTCAAAGCAAACATTTTAGTACGTTGGTCAAAAGTAATAAAGAGAAAAGCGGCAGGGGTTTGTTTCTGTTTGAGTAGAACCTGAAAGCTCGTAAGAGTCTTGCTATCAAAGTCAGAATAAAACATATTCACTGCACTCACAGTCTGGGATGGGTCAGGACTACACTGGGCTACGTACCCCTTTGACATAGCACTCTTAGAGCTCCAGATATCAGAGGTTTTGAGTTCATTTTGAGAAACCTATGTATTCTCGCTAAAAATTATTTTTAATGTAAATTTTTTCTAGATTCCAACGTATTTTTACTCATATTTTTGGATATTCTGGGTAAGTGATTGCTCCATTGAAGAATTGTGGACTAATCCCCAGTTACACGATCTCTTTCAATTATTAGCAAATTGAAGAAAAATACAGCTGGCCAGAGGAAAGAAGAGAAATGGAGTTGCCGACATGTACTCTTTCACTCACTTATCACATCTTCTTTACTCCACTTGATCTACTTTCCTTAGTACTCTGACTTACCTCACACTGATGACATCTACTTGTGAAGACCTGCTTATGGGAAGCTTGGAGCCAAGAGATCATCATACAAAAAGTAGGGCTATTCTTCATTTCAAAAGATCATCGCTAAAAAACTGTCGAGCTTTCTTCAAACTCCGTGCCCCTTTAATTGTCCTATCGTAATACATGATCCATCTTGTCGCGATGCGCATCAGCATCAATCTTCAAACTGGCATCTCAAGATAATCCTAGTAACCGCCCATTCAGACAAACAGCCGAGTAAACGAAACGAATTCGGTTTTCAACTGCAGCTAGAAATCATACGAAGTCACTGCAACTAAGGACTATCCACTTGCCTGGATGAACCTTCCCCAAATCTCCATCTGCACTTTCCAAGCCAATACACCATTTCACATCAATTTCATGACTTTTCCTGTTTGATTGATCATTTAAT
The DNA here is from genome assembly GCA_030581935.1 of Metschnikowia corniflorae. Taxonomy (NCBI): domain Eukaryota; kingdom Fungi; phylum Ascomycota; class Pichiomycetes; order Serinales; family Metschnikowiaceae; genus Metschnikowia; species Metschnikowia corniflorae. The sequence continues at coordinate 8,301 of JAKTWD010000214.1, read as the reverse complement.
CCAAGATCCTTACAAGAACCCTGCTTGCACATGGTCCATTTGATTGAGTGTTGTGATGCGGCTCCATGGAGATAAGATCGGTTCCAGTGTTCGGCGAAGTGGCTCGATTCACAGGGTCATCTCACTGCAGCTCACAAATATCTGAACAGAAGTGTAAGGAGATAATTTACTCCTTGAAGGGTATTTCACGACTTACGAGTAAAAAACCTTTGTTTTGACAACAAAAGCACGAAAGGTGACTCCCTACCGACATCAGTCCTGTACCCGGTTGTGAAATTCTTGTCTGTCCAAATACTTACTGCTATCGCTACGAAATACAGTCATCTTATACATCATTGGGACATCGAGTTGGCGTATTTGAACGCACCATTCCGCAGGGAGAGGAGATTTACGTAAGACCACCCCGAGGCCACTAGTTCAACGTAAACTGCTGGCTACTAAAGAAGTCAGTGTACGGCATGAAACAAGCAGGGCACGAATGGAGCAATTAGCTTGTCATGAGGCTCGAACGATTCGGCCTTTTGACAAGTGACTCTGGCGAACGCTTATGAACGAAATCTGGGGGCATTCATTGCGCTAAATGTCGACGACTCATTCTTAGTCGCAGGAAAATGAGGAGGGGTTTCTGAAATTGAGGAGCAATTGGAAGGCTTGTTCGGTCCCCATTTTCTCGGACCAGTCTCCGAATACCTAGGCATCGAATTCAACAAACAGATGACGGATATATCATGTCAAAAAAAGTTCTCACGGAGTCAAGGGTCTCAAAGAATAAGGCATACGCCTGCGTCGATACTCATTCATGGTGGACTACGACGGACACGGGCCGAGCAATAACCCGGGGGATAATTCATTCATGGATCACTTACAGAGGAGTCACCCGCACTAGAGGGAGCTCGAGGGAAGAAATACGAAATAGGAGTTGGAGGCATCGACTGGGATACGAACATCACCAGGCCCGACATATCTTTCCCGGCAAACGCACTATCGAGCAAAGCTTCCAAGCCCACAGAGAACGACTTTCAGAAAATACTATTCTGTTTCGTTTTCATTGCAAAGACCCTTTACCAGAATCTTAAGTGCAGTCGATAGAGAGTCAGGCACCTAAGCACCTTAACAAAACCCCCATAAAGTGGTTGAGCAAAGAGCAAAGCAATGGTACACGGAGTACTGCAGTGGCAGAGGACAGGTCTTCACACCTGATAGAGCTAGCGACTAGCCTCGGGTTCAAGATTGCACATGCAAGAACATACGAGGATACCAGGCGGTGATTGCTTGCTTGAACAGATCGCTATCACGCACCCGCAAATTGGTAGACATTCGCATGAAGGTCATCAGGCAATGACTTACACAAGGGTGTCACCCATTAGAGTGCGTGAACTCGGCTTTTAATATCAGACATGTTCACGAAGGCTTTTCCAGCAGCTGGACACGAGTCCATGACGAAGAGTCTTTCATGGAGCGTTCGGAACAGGGAGAAGGGAGCGAGAAAACATTCCGAAACCAAACGAGCCTGTGATAAGGTCGCTCAGTCCCTTGTTAGGTTTCGATGCTGAATACGAAGTGTGCCATCAAAGTCACCTCCCCTTCCCACAGTCTTCTGGAAGAAGAAAGACTTGAGATACTTGGGACCCCCTCCAAGGAGTTGACTGGAATAAGTTCAAGTTCAAATGCCATCATACAAACAGGGTGTCAGTCGGCTCGATCTCATCACAAAGGAAATGGTCACTTCCAAAGTGGTATGCAAAGATCTGGTGCTGTGCATGCCTATAAGAACTCTCACGAACTTGGACAAAGAAATACAAAGACTGTTTCGAGGCATATGTACCGCCACCCTCTATGCTCGTGCGAAGAACGGAGGTTACGGAGTGACCGAGCTAGCTACCCGATTGCAGGTTCATCTGGAAGCAGTACTCCTCCACACGCTGATTAATCTTTTGACTCTTACAACAACTTACAGCAAATCAAAGTGCTCCATCATATGGCCAAGGCAGCCTCCAGTGCCCTTAGTGTTGGTTCCTATGGTTTCAGCGCCCGCTCCCGGCATACGGAGTGCGATCTGGGCACGACCCAAGCTCCGTTGGAAACCCACGACACTACCGCCAGACCCGTTTCTGATGTAACAATATGAACATACACTGGGGATTTCTCCACAAAACCCAATTTTGTCCAAAAGTAACATTTCATGAACGGCAGAATGTTTTTGGTCATCGCCGAGAAGTGACGGCTCGTCATAACATAGAGATTTGAGATGTCGATATGATGTCCCCTCGACTCCTCTTCGGATTCGCTGCAAAAGTATCCCTAGCAATAAGGAGCTCAGCGTTAACAAACTAAAATTGACAAAAACTGAAGAGGTTTTACTCGAGAGATGGATTCCTTATCGGAATATGACTGGAGGCCAATGCTCTCCTCGCGGGTAGCGACACATTTCCTCCTTTAAAAGTGGGTTTTAATTGGTCCACAAGATACTTGAAACGACACCATGAACTCCGGATTTGGTCTGAAACCCATGAACTGTTCCCGCAAAAAAAAGACACCATAATGTCTCCAAAATTGTTCCAATAGCGTGGATTCGATCATTGATGAGTTTGCGATAGTTCAGGGCGACAATTTCAACTTTGGGAAACCGAATTCGCCATGAGAGCTCTCGTTTCTGTATCAGTGAGAACTGCGAGTGGAGCACGGGATGATGTAGCACTACAGCCCGGGAATCGAGAACAAGTCACCAACATTGTGTGAATAAGCGCACAGCTCTATCCTAGGGTCATCCTCGCGCGAGAATGGCCATTTCAATCGCTGTCTTGGACTTTTAATCGAGAGAAACAGGGCCAAAGAGAAATCAAAGAAAGCGACTAATCAATCGGTAAAGTAAGTGTTTCATGAGTTTAGCAGGTCAGAACTGAGATGAGCAAAATGAACGTGCGACGATCCGTTCTGGATCGCCTGGCCGAAAACGCCACAAACGAAGCGGTGGTGATGGAAAAATACAGACATGATATAAAGTATTCCCAAAGAAACATGCTCTCTATCGAATCTTTTCACTTCAGTGTTTTTGATAGCCCGTCGAGCGGCGATCTCGCAGGTGGTGATCGGGTGAGTGTTGACCAGTGTTGAGTCGCATCGTAAATTCATCGTAAATTTCGTCAAAGTTAACGATTTTTCGTTATCGTAAGTACGATAACGACAGGCCCCTCGTTAGTGATTAAATCGTTAAATTTTACAATACACTTACGATTTTCCGGCGTATTACAAGGTGTGCACAATGTGGATCAGGCTGGCTCTGATTGGGTAGATCCATAAAAGCAAAAAGACTAAGAACATGGACTTTTGGGACTACAAAAGGTTATGTCGCGTTCGCTCATCACCAAGACACTCGAGAAACTGTACTATACAGAAGTGGATGCCTTGAAAAAGAAGCTTGCTATAGAGGGCCAGTTCGCTCTTACGCTTGATGAGTGGAAAGCCAGTAATCGAAACAAGCTATTAAAAAAAAAGCTATTGGGGATCACATTACACTTACTCGGTAGTTACATTGAACTCAGGGATTATTTAGTTGTGTGTGAGGTGCTCGAAGTGAAATAATTAGCAGGAGGAGTATTTGTTATCGTTTGCCAGGACGTTATCAAAAGTTTGTATAGTCGTATTGCATCTATTACGGGAGATAATGCCTCGATGCTGAGCGTTCAACTTGACCAATTTAGAACTAGGAACATCAAATTTGTTGGTAATATACGTTGCGCCGGTCACGTATAAATTTTTCCACAAACTTACTTTGCATTTTACGTTTTTCAACAAGTAGGATTCCAGAGCGTTTCCTGAGAGCATTCGGGAAATTGATGAAACATCTTTCTTTTTAAAGGACACTTCAAATCGGATGAAGTCACTTCCCAATCACATTCGAAGGCTTGAAAAAGGCGTTCGCAATAAATTGTTTCTTCTGACAACGTTTGAACACCTGGCCGAGATGCGAAGATTGCAAGACAAAAAGCGAAAAGGCCCGGAAACTTTGATATCGGGGAGTAAAATTTGCTGGCTTTCGACATTCAAAATAATTCAGGGGGTTTCATTTTGAAAGAAAGCAACTATGTATTGGCACAAGCTGGGTGGTTCGATAAGAAAGACCAAAAGCATTTGGGTCTCGGAAGTTTCGAAACTAGCGAACTCGACTGGAACACTTAGTGAATTTGCACCGCATTTTGAAATCTTTGAAGCCCCATCCCTCCATTTACAAGCTAGCAAAGAATCCACAATCGGCTTGACCATCCCTTACGTTCAAAATCTTCCCGAGAACGTTGAAGGTTTAAACACAGAACTGCCCAAACACTCAAATCCGTATCCTGCTCTCGATGCTTCTTACACAAAGCTTCATGAATACTTTCCCATTCATGAAAAAGTTCTTGGTGGCATGATCCCAGACTCAAGCTCAAGTTTTCGAACAAATGAATTTTGCAGGAGATATCATTTCGGAGATTGAAAACTATTTGCAGCTTATTTATTTACGCTAAAATAACAAATTGGGAAAGAATCGGAATCTTTGAGAAGCACAGAACGAGCCTCAGATTCAACTTCTCGCTTAGTGTGATAGCTCTGGCTGGTTTCATGAAGGCGAACCATTTGACGATGAGTTGACGAACTTACTTCTTTTTGAGAGTCAAATAGAGAGTTGAGAGTCAAACAACCGAACAACTTTTATCGAGCTCGAGGAAAGTACTTTCCTTTGCTTTCTAGGATGGCCAAAGACTTTCGAACAATTCCAGCTATGCCTGCGCCTTCTGAAGCATTATTTTCACAAATGGGCGATGTGGTTACTAAGAAAAGAAAGGAGTTGGTAGCACGTAGAATAAAGATGTTGGTGTTTCTCAAGTATCGGGCTTATTCTGTTGGCTTGAGAAGATTTTAGGAGAGATCGAAGACATGGATGAAGACCTGGGGGAAGACCTGGGGGAAGACCTGGATACTCAACGATTCTCTTGAAATGTTCTTCTCCAAGGCCTCTCGAGGTCATTGCTGGGGCGCCGATTCTGACACCACCAGGACCAACGCGGACTTGTCACCCGGAATAAAGTTTTTGTTTAAAGCGATGTTGATGCGCTCGCAAATCGTTTCGACTCTGGCGCCATCGATTCCCTTGTCTTTCAACGAAACCAAAACCACGTGCGAGTCTGTTCCATTGGAGACCAATTGATAACCCCTTTTGAGGAACTCAACTTCTAAAACCTTGGCGTTCTTCAAAACTTGCTCCTGGTATTGTTTGAACTCTGGAGTCGCAGCTTGCTTCAAAGCTGTCGCCAAAGCAGCAATTGTGTGGTTATGGGGACCACCTTGGTGCCCAGGGAATACAGAAACGTTGATTGGATTCTCCAAATCATACAAGATTTCTTGTCCTGACTTGGGGTTGATGGATCTGACACCCTTTCTGAAAGAGATCATCGCACCTCTTGGTCCCCTCAAAGACTTATGTGTAGTAGTGGTGACAACATCCGCAAACTCGAATGGCGACGGGATGACACCACTTGCGACAAGACCAGAAATATGAGCCATATCGACAATTAAGTATGCACCAACCTTATCGGCAATTTCCCGCATCTTCTTATAATCGACTAAACGGCAGTAGGCAGAAGCACCGGCCACAAGAACCTTAGGTCTGTACAAGACAGCGGTCTTCTCCAACATATCGGAGTCAATCAAACCTGTCTCAAAATCGACTCTGTAAGGCATGGTCTCAAAATACGTTGACACGGCAGAAATGTTTCTTGAGTCAGTTTGATAGCCATGAGACAAGTGTCCGCCATGAGGCAAATCCAACCCCATAAGCCTTTCATGTGTCTTCATGATAGCTTGATACACCTGCAAGTTAGCTGAAGATCCTGATAAGGTCTGCGCGTTCACTCCCCAATTATCGGAGGTGACATTAAAAGCCGCTAAAGCTCTTTGTTGGCACAAAATCTCCATCTTATCAATCTGCTCATTTCCACCATAATATCTTGCACCAGGGTACCCCTCTGAGTACTTGTTGCAAATTGGCGTTCCCAATGCATCAAATACAGCTTTCGTTGGAAAGTTTTCACTAGCAATCAAAACGACAGAGTGCTTTTGTCTGTCTACCTCAGCTTTTATGGTGCTGTCTACCTCAGCTTTTATGATGCTGTCTACTTCAGGATCGGTATCTGGGCGGAGAGAAAGAAGTGCTGAATGAAAAACACTTTTAGGCGAAAGCATGTGATCAGATCAAGAGCAAACGTTGGAAAAAATGCTAAAAACAAACTTCGTGTACAAATTATGGCTATCGTGACATAAAAGAGAGATTCAGAGAGGCTTTGGTGCTTAGTTTGGTTGTCCATGTTGAAATTTGTGAAAAAGATGGACAACTTCAAAACATAGATCTTATCGTAAATCCTTACGATTTCTTCGTACACGATATAATATCGTAAATTTACGATGTTTACGATCGTGATGGGTCTGCCATCGTAGGGTGTCGTTAACATCGTTAACGGCATCTACGACGCCACACCGATGTTGACACAGTTCTTTTCTTCTCAAAGAATTCTACCACAAAAGATTGACGTAAGCTGGTTGCCTAAGACAGCCGAACGATCTATGAAATTGATCTCGTGGACTTCAGTGAGCCGCCTGTCACGTGGCTCGCATCTAACTCACCGTTATCATAAATTCCAACACATCAGAAACCTCACATGTACAACCAGGCACATTGAACGTGTCATTGAACCGGCTCAATCGGAATAAGCTCTCAGGACTAAACTCAGGTGATCTTCTACCGACCGCTGCCCCCACATTCCGTCCAGGACTACACGGCCATGGAACTTATCACGCTATATTCTGCACATAACCGTTTTCCCCCTGATTGGGGGAAAGTGGTGTGACTGCGAATGTCGGCTATTGTTCTCCAGAAGCTTATCCGCGTCTGTCCGAGAAATTCCGATGCGATATGGGGCCATAATTGTTTGGTCGTTTTTGATTGCGCTCTGTTTGCCCCAAAAGATATGAAAAAATCAGAATTTTCATTATGAGCACAAAAAAGGAGAGTTTTCCGCTGACCTTATTTTCCCGCCGACCTAATTTGGGTAATTACCCTATTCCTGGGAAAAGTAATAATTGACCGGAACCGCTTGTCCAGCTGATGTGAATTTTCTTGTTTTGCGGGCAGGCCCGGGCCCCAAAAGTCACGCTCACACCAGGCAAACCTTACGATTCTTTCGCAGCTATTCGGATGCGTTAAATACCGCCGCACGGCTTTAGCACTTGGGCTTATGATTAATTAATTGTTGCCGCCAAAAAGCATTTTTTCTCGAAAAGACAAAAATAGTCAATAAGGCAAAAGACACAAGTTAATTTAAAGGAAATTCTGCCACAAGTCGAACCGCTTCTACTGGCATCGAACCGCTGCAACCTGCCTAATTAGACGAGGAATCCGTTCATCTCCGGGATTTTTGAGCAATAAACAATACCAAGAAATACAAGTTTCGTCAAGAAGCTCGTCAGAATCGCAGAAAGGAATCTATAGAGGACTGGATCCCAAATTGAAATACTCGCTCATCTCACATATCTCGTCTTGGATACCCCATTCCTACATTTTGCAACCTCTTTGATCCCCTCAAAACATCAAAATGGTGCTTCATGTGTTACCCCTTCTTGACCATACCCCGTTTCGTCTGTCGCTGAGCGCTGCTCAGGCCAGCGCCTCCAATTATAGCCTAGATGGCTACGTGTTGAACGACCGCTTTATGTTCATCAAGAAAATAGGTGCTGGCACCTTTGGGCTCATCTATTTGGCCCAGGACTTGAAAAACGGCGCAAATTATGCCGCCAAAATCATCTTGACCGAATCAGTGAATGCCAGCAAGCCTCGTGGAGTCGATTTGAAGGCGCTCATACAAAAGAAGATCCACCGGTACTTCTCCAAACAAAAGCCTCTTCGAGCACAGGAACTCAGTCTAGAAGCCGTGCAGAAAGAAGGCCGCAGCGTCCCAGCGGTCAGAGAAATTGCTCTACACTTAACCGTGCACAAACACCCCAATATAGCCACGATCCATCACGTGCTTCTATTGGAAGATTTTGCTGTCATAACCCTCATGGACTATTTTCCGCAAGGCGACCTTTTTGGCAACATTATCGACCGCCAAGTGTTTCTGTGTCCACCTGCCCACCAAGACAAACAATTGCTCATGAAAAACTGTATGCTCCAGTTGATCGACGTCGTTTCGTATTGTGCCTCGAAAAGCGTATATCACTGTGACTTGAAACCCGAAAACGTCATGGTCTCGTACAACCCCAAACACAAGC
>JAKTWD010000213.1:0-12951 GCA_030581935.1 Metschnikowia corniflorae | reverse complement strand
AATGGGTACATATACTGGCTGTTGAGCATAAATCCAGAATATCTGGAGGACCTCGAGTCAAGAAGTTTCCAAGACTTGTCAATGATGTATTTGTGACCCATTTGAGCGAGCGGTGGGCCGACTTGAAGGGCCCCGGAAAAGCCATCTTCCAATTTGATGAGGTACTTTCCCTTCACAGGCGGCTTGAAATGACCGTAAATCTCGGTGATGTGCGATATTTGTGTGGTGTTCGAGAGAAATCGGATATCTGGCAGATCCAATAATCCTTTGGCAAGCAAGCCCAATTTGGAGTGATCTTCAAGAGCAGCATCTGGCTTCATATCCTCTGGAATCAAAAAGATTTCATAGAAGAATCCACTGTTGGTATACGCTTCTTCATTTTCTGGATTCTGGTCAAGCTGATAAATATAAGGATGAACCAATTCGGAGATGCCGCCTGGAGGAGTGTGAAGTATTTGCACCGTTTCCTTCTTGGCCACATACTCAATGATCACAGGGTAATACAGACCCTCATCCATGTTTCTTGATCCAGGAAAGGGTTCAAAATTCTCAAACTTCTCTGAATGCGAAAAGGAACTCTCTTCGGATACAGACAGATCAAGGAACTCTGGGCCGATCAGGATCTGTGCGGCATTTGTTCCGTTGATAGAAAATGTATGCGTTCCAGTTGCATTTGCTCGGAAATACCCACTCAAACGCCAGACGTAATCCTCCAAACAAGACGGAACAGTCACGTTTATAGGATGAACTTCATTGGTGACTTCAGAAGAAATTTCGGGAAGGCTCAAATAACGATTTTGTTTGACCAGCGAAAGAAACGGTGGTGGATTTTCATAGACTTTGACTGTGTAATTCTTGGGGTAGGTAAGAAATCTCTCGGTTACTGCTGTGGATACACGGAACAAGAAAAAGAGAATGAACATTGTGGGGGCGGTTATGAAAAACACCTTGTTGAGACAAAATTCTGTGTTTTTAAGGGAAGGTTGAGCATGATACGAAAGCACTTGCAGACAGTTTCAAGATTGCCGATTGTTCTGAAAAATTTGATGAAATTTGAATTACGAGATGCACAACGTGGGCAGATGTCTCTCAATCTGGATGAAATTGCTGACGGTATCGCTTTCCAAGCTATGTTTGTGACAGGAAATTCCATGTCTTGTGAAACAGCGCCAAATTCTCTGCTTGGCCAGATTTAAAATTCATCTGAATGTACCAAAAAAAATTTTTATATCTGCCGGTGTCTCAGTGTCTGATTCAAATCATGGTGTCGATTAGTCTAAGCTCATATTTTGGTTCACCTCAAAGGTTTCGGAATCGCGAAAATCTTGTTAAAAGAGGTATTGGGAGAGCTGCGTCTTTAATTGATCCATCATCCGTTTTGCTTCTAATATTTGGAAGCATTGTATCAGCACAGCCGCATATATTGAATGTTCAGGCAGATCAAGAATGGCACATTGAAATTCCAGCATTGCCTTCAATGGCTCCGCCCCTATCGAAAGGGAAATCTGAAAAGGTTCTGAGAAAAGACAGAAATTTGAATAATTCCGCACACACGCAGAATTTCAGATTCTCCTGCCACCACCGGAAAGAATCTGGAAAATCACTTTTCATTGTTACTCCGATTCCTAGTCAGCCTTTTGAAATCCCACTTTTTGACTGATTTCAAGGACAACCAAGTTAAAAATAATATCTGAGCCCAGGCTCAAATTAGGAGAAGTGGAAACAAAGCAAGCTCTCACCGAACTAACAAGTATCTAAGGAAGCAAATCTCACATTATGGGGGGCTGCGGACATCAGATTGCGCACATGATTGTTGCCTTATCATTTTGGAAATTACTCAAAGAGAAAAGAACCTGCAATCTCGGGCTTATCCACGAGTCTCTAAAATCGCCTCACAGGTCTGATTGGCAGTTTGCGAGGACTCGCTCATACTTCAGCGTTCAGGGCCTTCTGACCTAGACTTGTTAAGAAAACCACAGAGCTGAAATTCATGAGCAGCTTCTTTTTTCGAAAAAGACCCTTCTCAAATTTTTAATTGGTTACTGTTGTCACCATTATAGGAAGCGTGTCTGACTGTTATTACCTCACTCTTTCAGTACAATACGGCTGGAAGAGATATGCCATACAGCTCCCAGATTCTGCAAAAGTATCACAAAAAAAAAAAACGCAGACATAAATCTCATGACTCGTGTGGTGCAGCGGTCAAGGTGTAACCCTATTGCGCCTCAGACCTCGGTTCGAAACCCGGGCGACAACACAAAATATTGGATGTGCGGTACACATCTGGAAAATCAAGTGTGTTAAGGTTTTCTATAGAATATATAGTTTTCGCCCACGGCTAAGGGAAGCGGCATCCTCCAAGAAAAAAAGAAAATCTCAAAGTATTGGTATCGGCTCACGTGTTCTTCTTTCACTTTCAGTTCAGCGTATTGCCATGAGCTCACGTCGGTTTCGACTTCTGTTGGGGGGATCTTTCGCGCAAGTGGTCTTGAGGAACTGGGATGTGGTGATCGGTGGGGATGTGAACTTAATCTTGGCTTTCGCTTTCGCTGTTCTGCTCGCCGTCATTATTTATCGCCTCCAGATCCTGGCGCTCTTGATGCACTTTTATTTCAACATTGGTTTTGACTCACGTCGCCTTTTCTCACTTTCAATGCAACGCATTGCATGGGCTCACGTCGACATCGTCAGTTTTCTGGCATCTCTAGGGAATCCCACTTGCTCCTTTTATCCCTGATTTTCAAGAAGTCAAGATCCAGGAAAATGCCTCTAATGAAGTCTGAGCACAATGCAGGTCCTTACCAGTGTTGCGCGTTACGCCAAAATTACGCCAAAATTACGATTTTCGAAATTCGAGACCAGCGTAATTACCACCATTTTCAAAATTACGTTTTTGGAAGCCATCGTAATCACCATCGTAATCGTAAATCGTAATCCTAACGTAATTTAGCGTAAAGAAACAGATATGTATTGAAGGATGCCGCTTACCTTAGCCGTGGGCGAAAACTATATATTCTATAGAAAACCTTAACACACTTGATTTTCCAGACGTGTACCGCACATCAGTTTTTTAGTGTCGTCCGGGTTTCGAACCGGGGTCTTAGGCGCAATAGGGTTACACCGTAATTTCTCGTAATTTTTTGGTAATGTTTTCGAAATTTTTTGGTAATTTTTTCGTAACTTTTTCGTAAATTGTTCATAATCTTACTGTAACAAATTTAAATCTAAAACATGGAAACACGCTACCGAAAATTGCAAAACATGAATGATTACGGTATCATAATCTTCATTAGTATGAGACAGTGATTAGCTAGATTACTCTCATTCGTGGGCAATCTCCCCACTTAAAACTTTGGCAGGTGTTGATATTTTGGAATTATGTATTACTTACTTCGATACTGTGTTCGTAGCGATCTAAGCGGAACTTATTTTGTTTTTGTCAAATTGAGTGCTGTGTGAAGAAATGAGCTGCTTCGTGCAAATAGAGCTGCTCGAACGTAGCTAATCTATCCGATCATCAAGAACGCATGTACTCAATTGATCTTGAAAACTTCACCAGCGTCGACTTTCATCTCATCACCATCATTGTCCTTGATCTCTCTCGCGCCCTGGTCGCATAATTCCACGTAATCTTCAGTGTTCTTATCATCAGTTCCATACCCAGGTCAAAGTCATCTGGCCTTCTTTTCCTCGCCTTGCCGTTGACCACTGCCATCATTTTGGTTGTGGCTGGTAGAAATTTTTTTCTCTTCTTTGTGATCATATCGCCGCATTTTGATAAAAAGGATCCTGCCGGCGCTGACATAGCTGGAATAGCCAAAATGTCTTTTACAAGCTGATAACGTATAGGAAATTGTCTTTCTCTACTGCGATAATAATCGGCGATACCAAAGCTTTCAGTTTTGTCAGGAAGGTAGGCCAGACCCTTCATGGTGACGAAGATAAGGGAATTTAATCCTGCCTGGCCGGGTATCATTTTATGAGCCGTGTTCGACAGTTACCTCATTATGGAATATCTGTGCTCCATAGTACTTTTCGTGAAGTTTGAACGAATCTTCCAAATTTTTCCTGATGCAACGTACCAGGACACGCTGGAACGATTCTCTAGTCTCAAAATATTTGAGTTTGTACTTTAGATCAAGGGCGTTGGCGATATAGAGAATAGCCCTGTCTTTTTTTATTTTTCTAAAAGAAATCATCACATTGGGGGTGCTTCTCTTCTTTTCTTTTGGCCAAAGCACCAAAATGTTTTCCCGTCAGAATTTGACCCACTGTTCTTCTGCCAGGCTAATTTCGCAGTCAATAAACCTCACAAGTGCGCAACTTTAAATCCACAGAACATCGCCACCTCGTATGATGCAGCGGTCAAGGTGTAACCCTATTGCGCCTAAGACCCCGGTTCGAAACCCGGGCGACACTAAAAAAACTGGATGTGCGGTACACGTCTGGAAAATCAAGTGTGTTAAGGTTTTCTATAGAATATATAGTTTTCGCCCACGGCTAAGGTAAGCGGCATCCTTCAATACACATCTGTTTCTTAAAAAAAAAAAAAAATCGCCACACACCAAGAGAATTTTCACAGAAATTGGACCAGAGGCTATAGCGAGCAAAAAAGATCAAAAAAGCCCCGAACCCCCGCCTTTGTGTCCGGAATCTCCCCGGTTCAACAGCCCAACACCGCTGGTGTACGGGTGTCTTTACAACATCCGCCAGTACTTGTGCTGGTCAAATGTAACTACAAACCCTGATCTAGTGACTTGTTCCAGGGCAAAACAGAATTCTGGCTCGCGTTTAGGGTAAGTGTGCCTTATGAGCCTCTGGGCCCTGCACTTGCTTAGAATTGGACTATTCGACTAGTCTTGGAGGATGTGGCCGCAAGGCTCACGTGGTCGGCTACTCACTCGAATCGAGCATTTTCCTCCCTCCACAAAGCAGGCAATAGTCCAGCCTTAGACGCATGACCTTGACGGCTGAGACTAGGCATACAAGTATTTTCACAATTGGCAGGGCGAGAACACCAAAAAGGGAATTTTAGTGTCAGACCTCCCACTGACTCGTTTCTTGGCCGTGCTGACCCCAAAATCTCTTAGCTGTTCTACACCAAAGTTTACGGCACGCCACAGACGTACCCACTCTTTGTGAATCGTTCAGCTGGACTGTCAAGTCTAAAGACAAAGTCAATTTTTTGCAACCAAGAGAATACCATATACGAAGCTGGAGAGCGCGAAAGCCTTTTGAATTACTTGGATTCCAGCTCATTAAGCGACTTAGCGTCAAGGGGACCAATCAGTACTATAAACTCCTCAAGAAGACCAATCAATGCCCCGTGTGTTCTCCCGAGTTGTACGCGTTGAGTCGCAATCTTCCCTACGCCCAGTTGATCACAAGCATCTACAACAAGCAATGCAAATTACCCAATGGAAACATATACCCACTCGACAAGTTGCTTTCTCCTGGAGATGGAATTGTGCTAGACGACCTTGTTAGCAACAAAAGAATTCGTGATCCTTTGACCCAGGAAGTTTTCTTTATTGACGACTGCGTGAGAGTATCTCCAGCCTGATTTGGCATATTACAAAAGCTAACTTCAGCTTCATACTCGATGATCTCCGTCTACCCATCACTCACCTTTTGGCATACTTCTAGGGATCTTCCAGTGGGGGCGCCTCTTTCAATACATAAATGCGAGCATTCCGCTCGGAAGCAGGCTTTGTTGTGTCCTTCATGCTGTTAGTACGCTTATGATGGTACCCCTCATACTTCAGCCAGTCAAAGGCACCGTATTGCTCCACACAATAACCTACGCTCCTTGTCAAGGCTTTTAACTTCCAGGAATCATAGGGTTCGCTTTCAAATAGTCACGATTTTTTTTCTGACACGATCTGCTCCGCGGGTAAATTACTGGAAGACGATGTACCAGAATGCCTGTTGGCCAACTTCAAGAAAGCGATCGAACTGTTGAGGAATCCGAGTAAAAGCTTTTGAGGCTCTCTTATATTCCTGTCGACATCTTTGATGCCACGGCCAGTATGTGGGAAGTTCCCTGATGGCGTCACCCTAGGAGGACTCAGTGCTAAGCTGACGCCGCGATTCCCTTCAAATGACTCCACGCCCTCACTCACCGCCAGCTTCGTACAACTGGCGCCATCTACTGTTACTCTTCCTCTCTTTCACGCCCCAGAAGTGCCCCCAATCAAGCTCACGCCGAGATATCACTCCCTTAGATCGGGCGTTAGTTGGGCTCGCCTTAAAAATGACTCCACACCCTCATACTCATATAGCATACCCCTTTACAGCTCCGTACAACCGTCGCCATTTCGACAGGTCTTTAATGCTGAGGCCCCGTGTTTTTGACTAACGCCGAGCAAATGTACATCACCCAACAGCCAGATGAAAAACCTGGCTCCTCTCCAACTCCGTCTACCGTCTGATTATGTATCACATCATCAACTGGTTTTTCCGAGCCGAAATTTGCAAACTGCTCACAGATTCAAAAATTATCATAAAAGAATTAGATTCAAAAATTAATCAAAATCTATGAAAAGAAAAGGATAGAAATCAACACCAAGTAACCGGTCCCGCACCTCTTTGCTCCGCTCTCATACTTCGACAGATACGTCACAGAGTCACCAGAAGCCATCTCCTCCCTCTCTTCAGCCTCTGAAAAAGTTTTGAAAATCTCCCCATCTAACGCTTCTCTGGCATTTTCGTTGTTTTCTTGAAAAAAACCGGAATCCTTCATACCCCAGTTGCCCCGCTTCGGTTCCCACTGATGCCCTGCCTCGTCCATACTAATTCCTCTCAAAATATCCTCTTTGGTTCCAAACACATCAGGCTTTAATTTCAAGTTCAAGCTCCCGGGAAGTTCTGCCCCATTTCTCAGATACTCCCCTGCCACGTTTTTGAAATCCGGCTCATCTCGAAAATCTGTGTTGGTCTCAGTTTTCCCAAGCGCACCTCCGCCAGTTTGGGTGCAAAACCTTCCAGCCGCACACCGGTCCCAGAATTTTGCAGCCGCACTGTCGTTTTCTCCCTTCATTTCTTCCAAACCTTCTTTTATGTGCTTGTTGGGTGCGCCCAAATCAGCGGCAAAAACTTTCTCTCTGTTTACAGGCAGTGCCAGAAGATATCTGAATCCATGATGTAAGGGTTTAGGTGTGTCATTCGGCACGCCATGTGGCAGAAAGTTGAGTTCGGACTTGGGTGCTTTGTGAGTATGGTTTGCCGCCGGATCAGTGGGGATGAGCTTTTCGAGGTAGGTCACATTACCATCGCCATTGAAATATGAGTTGTTTCTGAATAAAGGCTCAACTGTCGTTTTCGTGACGACGCCCTCACTCACATTCACAGGGATTGTTCTCAGAGTTCCTGGGCTAAAGTCCGAATATTCACTCTCAATTGAGGAAACAAGCACTCCCTCTGACTTCTCGAAGGTGGTGATTTCTTCTGTATTTCCTGCTTTTGTTCTGACAGATCTGAAGTGCTCAGGAACAGACCGGTGTGGACCAGTGTCTGTTGCTGCTGGGGGCTCAGCACCCTTTAGTATTTTCAAAACTTCTGTTATGAAAGATGTGTTGCCCTGAATCTCTTTGACCAGGTGGTTGAAATGATCTGAGTTAGAGGTATTGATGAGCGGGTCTGTGCCAGCAACATCCATGTCGTGAGATTTCATGTCTTCAAGAGGCACTGAGTCTTCCAGTTTGTGAGTATTATTGGGTGTCACCAACTTCGCATATTTCTCAGTTTCCCAGGAATTGTCTGTCAAATGTGGAAGCGCTTCAGGCACTTCAAGGATACTAACCGAGTTAAGGGCCTCTGGAGACTTTTCACCCTCCGAAAAGATTGGTATTGTGCTTAGACCAGTCTCCTCTGTATAGCCCTGTGGTAGCTTTGCTGCTGCCTTTAGCTTCAAAACACCAAGAATGATTCCCTCCTCGAGTATCTCATTTTGAGGAACAATTCCATGATACGCTTTGGCCGTTCTATAGCCTTGGTTTGTGTCATCGTTGATCACCAGGGGCTTGTTAATGATGACATCCTTGACTTCTCCAGAAACCGCTTCAGTGCCATCAATCATGACATTCCCGGCCCCCAACGCATTGCTAATTGAGTTTTCTGCCTCGGATTGGTTGATACCTTCGATGTCTGAGATCAATCGATCTGCATTGTTGTTAGACACTGCTTGGGCAGGCTCCACAAGAGAAGATCTTGCTGGTGGTTCCGTGTCGATAGCAACATCTTGAATATTTTCATTGGCCAGCGAGAAAGGGTTTCCTGGAAGCGGCTGTTTAGCCATATGCTTCTCGACTGCTTCAGGCTCCTCTGCTGATTCCGGCTCCTCGACTGCTTCTGGCTCCTTGATAGTCTCAGGCTCCTCGCTAGTTTCAGGCTCCTCGACTGCTTTGGGCTCCTCGATTGTTTCAGACTTCTCATCTGCTTTAGGCTCCTTGCTAGTGTCAGGCCCCGCGATTTTCTCAGGCTCCTCGATAGTCTCAGGCGCCTCAGCATCCGCCCGATGGTCTGCCCAAAATTCCCTAAGATCAAACTCTTCACCATTGGGATCTCTTACAATAACCTTCCAATTCATTTTGTCGGAATGGGCGAGAACCACAAGCCGAAATGGGTAATAGAGACCCTCAGTCAATGCAATCCTAGGAGAAGCGCTGTCTCGACTATCAAAGACCTTCCAATCATCATCAATCACATAATCCTTACTTCTGTTCTCAGACCCAGGCCCGATTTGAAGACCTCCGTGGGACCCTTCATCCCAGCCAAAGCTGTAATCCCCACTGGCATTTGCTTTGAATAGACCCTGAATCTCGGTAACATGGCCGACTTCAAAAGAAGCAGGAGCGACTGCTTCGAACCGGGAATCAAGATGCCCATCATCCACAAGCTCCATTGCCGAGTAGTTGTCGAGCAAATACTCATCCGGTTTATTTTCAGTGACAAGATGAACAGAGTACTTGAAACCAGACTCGTCATAAGACCCGTTCTGGCCGGGCTCGCCGGTTTCAAAAGTACCGCTGTCGTTCTTTATTTTGTTCTTGCTTTCTCGGCCGATTGCCTGTCTTTTCCTGCCTTTCAAGACATACACAGATGTCGGAATGTCTCCTCCGATGAAAGTTATTCTCACCGGATGATACGTGTCTTTGTCCAAGCGAAAAGCCTTTGGCGAGTCTTTCATGAAATATTTCTTGCTGGTGATAACGCCATCAAACCCCAAAGTTTCAGAATCTGAGGAAGGAGTGGTACTCCACCCCACCGATATGGCCGCCAATCTGCCGGTCTTTCCTATTGAGAAAGTATGCAAGCCCGTGGATGTCGGTCTGTAGAAGCCTGATAATTCCCATACATAAGTCGACAATGGAGGGGGTACGTCAACATTGACTCCCTCGGCACCTTCAGAAATGGTACTAGGAGCAACGGGAAGGCTTAGATACGGATTCTGCTTGAACAGATACAAGATTGGGGGAGGCTGTCGATAAACTCGGGTAGTGAATTTATGGGCCGGATCGTCACTTTGAGGACTTCCACAGACAAGTGTAAGAAAGAGTAAGGCCACGATTTTCACGAGCATGTCGATTGGTATAAAGGCAGAAAAAGGTATCAAGAGGCTGGGAGACTCAAAGTTATATCAAGTCTTATGTTTCTCATTATCTTCAAACTACGTTTGAAGAATTTCAAGGCCGAATTTCATGCAGTTTCTTTGTCTATCTTCGGAAGCAATGCCTTTATGTGCACTATGATACTCGATTCGGGCAAAACGGTCCAGAAATGATCGCGTGTGATGATTTGGTTGTTTTGATTTCTGATGCGAGGTGAAACACGGATTTTATTTGAAAAATAATACGGAAAGCGCGATTGAACAATGGATACGAGGATGAAATCCGATCTCATGATTTCAAATTGGTTCAGACCCCGCACTGACTATGTTTAATGCCATGCTCCGATTGTGGTTTGTCACTGCTTATCTCAAATGAAAAGCATGAGATTTCAAAGGCATCAATTTGAGAGACTTCCGGCAAAGACCTCTATATTTTACGCGCTGAAATCTTGGAAGTCATTACTCTGCGAAGAAACCCATTGTTCTGTGTGGCGTGGAGGACACCTGGAATTCCACTGATTCGGATGCGGAATCGGTGGTCAGTGGACTTCTGCGTGAAAAAGAGAAGGAATTACGTATCTCATTGTGTTCAGTCTACTTCTCATAGTGGAAGTCAAACCACGATTATTCCGTGAACAGAGCATTATCAGTAAGCCTTCCGGGTGCAAAGCAAAGGGATTGAGTGCTATAAACACTTCAGAAATCCTGAGACTTTTTGCTGAGCAAATTTGTTGAGATAAAAGATGATTGATGAAATGTGTGACACCCCGTTTCTCTAATACAAACATGCGGGTATGTGATGTCGGAACCAGGCCAAGAAGCAAATAACAAGAATTGCAGTCTCATAGTGCAGACTTGTTGAGGCAGATTCAGTAATCAGCACATCCTACAGTGTTTCCGACTGTACCGCGAAATACTCAAGAATGATCTATTTATCTGTCGCTGGACATGCCTGTGAAAAACAGAGGCCAAGTCAGATTATTCAGAAAGAGACTGTGAAGAGAAGATAGTCGGTTATCATGGTCTTTTTGAAAAGATCAAGTCAAAGGATTTAGATCGTGTTGATACCAGACAGATATTCCCAATATCTAGGGTTTGATCAACTTGTTCAAACACCAAATACATTGTCCGAGGATTGAAAATGTCCTGAATTATCACCAAAAGGTCTTCTTTTCAAGAGACAAATCATATTACTGGGGTCTTCCAAAAGTGACCAAATACCACAAATGATCATGATTCATTGCGGAAAAATCATTGATATTAATAAAGAAACACGTTTTATTACAGGAAGTCACTTAAAAGTGACCGAAAACTATACAACTATAGGAAAAAACCTGCAATACGCCAGGATAGAATACTGAGCAATGGCATGATAATGGAGACATACGCTAGAGTTAGCACCGTTGAGGGACGAAGTCGAAGGCCCGAACAAACAGGGATATACGGCTGTGGCGATACTGGAATTGAACCTCCGGATGATGACCCTGATAAGTACTCACCGTTCCCTTTTCCTGAGAGAAGTTCCCAGCAGAGTGACGACCCTAACGTGCATCGACACGCGTCAGAATCAGAGCTTATAGACTCAACCTCGGGTGTTTCAGGTGTGCAAGTATTGGGTGCCATGGACTAAGAATCTGGGTCCTGGGGCGACCTCGGAGACCTCCAAAGGTCCGGCCGATCTTATACACTCCATGCTTCAGAGGCAAAGGGAAGATCAAGAGGCTTTCACCGATCATGAATCGATCTTGGAGGAGGTATGGGAGCCCCTGTACAAGAAGATGGCTCTGACCACTCATCACAAGTCCTGCTCCCCTCGGCTCGAATGACCATTATGATGGACATGGGCTCCGGGAAATCCCTTGCGACTCCAGAGACCGGGGACGTGGCGTGGAAGCTCTCGACACGAGCGACAAATATACATGGGAGGCAGTATCATCGAGGAGCATCTCTCTAGTTGGCATAGCTGACGCTGACGCGAGTCGTTTGCCTCATGATCACATTATCCCTGGCTATCTTGACGACACGAGGAATTTTGTCGAGTACATCACAGCCTACCTGGATAGCTGAGATATAGGTGGGTACTGGCCACAGGTCTGAAGTGTCCGGGAGACCGTCGGAGACACGAAAGGTGGAATCAAGAATCGAGAGTGAGGAGGAATCAGGCGACACTCTCAATGGCTACAGATATACCACACGTTCAAGGAGACAGACGCGGTCGCCAGAGAAAATGGGGACCGAAACTGTCACGAGGTTAGAATGCGAGAGATTGGACTCTTCAAAGCATCAGGCCTAAGCATGGGAACGACGCATGATGTTACAAGACGGAACAAGACAAAACCGAGAATCTCAAAAGCATTGGATCTTTCAACAGATGACTTGAATGGTGCAGTATACAAGGCAAGGTATCTAACAGGGCTCCCACTTGAAGGAGGGTTCATTTTAACAAATACCGCGTCCTGTGCCCGGTTGTGGAATTGTCGTATGTCCAAAGAATTCCTGCTATCGCTGGTTAACCCATACATCATTTGGACATCAACCTGGCATACGTCATGAATTTGTCACTGCAGCCCTTGCTCATCCGCAGGGCATCATTTGAAAGGGGAAAAAGAACGGATCAGCTTCTACTGATCATACACGTAGAGAACAAGAAAGAACTGACATGATAAAAATAAACGAATTGCAGCACCACAATTTCGCATACGGTCTATTACACTTCGTTATGGGGACCAGACAAGGTAATTGCCATAGGTATTCAATATTGCACTGGAACCTCTTTTTGTGCATCTTGATGCGCTCCGGGGTATTCCGATAATATATGACCGAGTGGTAATCGAACGAATTAAATACCATGCATCTGCGGATGACGTGAATATTTATTTGGGAATGGTTGATGATTATCAAAAGGCTGCAGAGGCTTTCAAGGGGTTTTAGAGAGTTAGTAAAGTAAGGCCAGTGACTCCAAGACGAAGCAATATACTCACTTCGGACTTTGAGTGTTTCGAGCAGAGTATTATATCACATCCTCAGTCGTATCTTATCTCATCCTCAGTCGTATCTTTGGTCGGAAGATCCTAGACATTATTAACAAATTGGCATCCAAGACATTAAAGCCAGGCTGATGATTGATCACGCGGGAACTGTTTTGACTGTCTTTGTGTCCGAGTGATCTGTCTTTGTGTCATCGAGTGCGGTGGGTGCACAAAGATCTCTTTCTTTCTTTCTTTCTTTCTTTCTTTCTTTCTTTCTTTCTTTCTTTCTTTCTTTCTTTCTTTCTTTCTTTCTTTCTTTCTTTCTTTCTTTCTTTCTTTCTTTCTTTCTTTCTTTCTTTCTTTCTTTCTTTCTTT
>JAKTWD010000212.1:0-13047 GCA_030581935.1 Metschnikowia corniflorae | reverse complement strand
CGATTTCAAGTCGGCGATCGTTTCCTCTCGCGTCGCTGGAAGCGTGTACCGAATGCATTCGTACTTTTCCAGGAACCGTTGGTATTCGGGCAATTGGGTGTTCAAGTCACCGAGAACAAGCACTTTTTCGCGGGTCATCCTGAATTGTATGAGTCAAACGAAAAAGAGATTTGGGGTTGACGACAACTGAGTTCCGTATGTATACAGGGTGTCTTTCTCACCTTTCCAATGGTACGGTAGACAATTGGGATATTTAAATCAAGAGTATGCTTTATGATAACAAAGCACTAAGATCAGATATCAGCGTTTACCGTCTAGAAGCGTCTGTTGTCCGTACCTTGGCCATGCCGAATTTTTCACCCCGATGCCGGGAATACGAGACGCGGCATAGAGTTCGGCCCGACCGCGCAGCGCAATACACGAGCCGAGCCACAGTACGAGGCGTCGGACTGCATAGAAGACAAATCCGGCATGCGCTGTCCGCAAAACCGCCGTTCCCCACGCGTGCTCGCTGTCAGTTGCCGTGCTGGGACGGAAGCAATCGACTGGTCAAGACCGGATGAAAGCACTACAGCAGCGGCAAATGCGCCTAGAAGCCACACCATGTCTTTTTTCTAAAGAAACATCATATTACGGAAAAAAATCATTGGACTAAGTCCGCCGACAAAAAACTATATCGCTATAGAAAAAACCATAATATGTCGTAACCATATCTCAGGTGTGTATACTCACTCGGACATTTCACTCAGAATTTAATCTGCCAAAAACCCCCTGCCCAAAATATGATCAACTTCGCATTCATCTTACCTTAGATGTTCAAATGTCATCGACCCATCGGATTAGTCCAATGGAGTGCTTGAGATAATAGTCTATCCAGTAAGGGAACAAGAACCACGCCGTCCTTTTCTTCCCTGCACCGAACCGAATAGACCCGCTTAATGACTTTAACAAACCAGTTAAGGCTTTTCAAATTTTCATACGTGACGTCTTGTGGAGCTAGAATCTCTCGTAAATGCATTGGTTTTGTGAATCCAATTTCGTGCCACCAGTAGTTGGTGATCCCACACTCGTTGTAGAGGTGTCTCAACAAATGGACTGGCTCGACACTCAAGAGGCATAAGTGGCAGCGGAACTGCGGTATTTCATCCGTACTTGTGAAATGTAATGGCACATATGAGCCGAAATTGAACAAGTGGAGGGAAATCATTCCTAGCCAACCATTAGTGTAGCTTTCTCCAAGACTTTTTCCATCGTCCCGACTAGCTTCAGGGCAAATCTGTAGGAGTTTGTTTGGTTTAATTGGGGAAAGTTTCAGCTGCTTTGACTTGCTTAACAGCTTGAACATGACCCCTCGAATAGCCGTTAGCTCCTCCTGCGTGATGGTAAACGGGCCCGGCTTCTTTTCTATTGTAATCGCTGTCTCCATGAGCTGTTCTGCTGTTGGTCTCAGAGTTGAAAGGTGGCTGGCCAGAGGGCTGAAGTAACGCGTTCGTTTCACCACCTTGATCCAGGCTTTTATGTATAATATCTCATTTGACGTAAAAACCTAGGAGGGTTTTTGAAAAAGCGCCCTGAGCGGTCAAACAAGAAATCTGCCCAACCCAAGTCGCCTATATTGCTAGCATCCTTTGTGGGATCCTTGTCGAGAGTTCTTCTCATATGAACAAGAATTTTCATTTTAAGGTATCTTGTGTACCAGTCTGATTGGTCGCTTAAGACACAAACAAGCACTGCAGCCCGATAACCTTGTACCTGCACTTTCATCTCCATGACTCCAAAACCTCCTTTCTGGGGTCTAGCGTATAACTTGTCGCGCCGATATGTGTGTCAAATTATCTCAAAGATTCAGATATTTTCTCGCGGAAAAGGCAGATACCACCATCACTGGTCCACGGAGGAGCCTACACTCTCCCGGAGCGACAAAGCCAAGGAAACCTCTTCATTTGCCAAGCATTTGAGGTGCTTATCTGGAAACTACTGAAAAATTTCTCGAACCGAGCCGTATGAAACAACAACCAGTAACGCAATGAAACATAGAAATGAGTATTACTACTCCCTAGGGCAGTTGCAACATCCACAATATCATCAATGAGCCACACCTTTCAGTTGTCAAAGCACACCCAAAAAACCTAGCTCATTTTAAAAAACCCCAAACAGAAATTTCACAAAATCAAGCAACCCTAGGAAAATCCAGATATTGCACCTGCCTGATTGGGTGCAAATGGCTTATACTTGCCGTGCACCAGTACCACCATATGCCTCCAAACGGAAAAATACCAAGCAGAGCAAGAAAGAATATATATAAATCCGCAATTCTGTGATTTAAAAACCCCGCAAATTCATCCACATCCCTCTTTCGCTTCCAAACTCTGATTGTTATTAAGCGTCAAACAGCCTTCTCTGCACGCCTGCAACCGTTTGCAGCCGCACCACCAAATTAGCACCAACTAATAGTCACCGCCATGCAGTGGCCACAGATCATCATCTTGCTTGTCTTTCTCTACGGAGCAGAAAGCACCCAGACCTCCGAGAAGCCGTCGAAACAGAATGTCATCCTCATGGTTTCCGACGGAATGGGACCCGCGGCGTTGACCCTAGCGAGAAACTTTCGGCTGCAAAGAGACCAGCTTCCTCTGGGTCAGAATTTGAACATTGAGCAGCATTTGGTCGGCGCTTTGAGAACTCATTCCGATAACAGCTTGATCACCGACTCGGCCGCCGCAGGAACGGCGCTCCACACGGGCGGCAAGTCCTACAACGGAGCCATTGCTGTGGACTCCCAGAATGTGCCCCGTGCGTCCATTTTGGAAGCTTTGAAGATGGACGGATACCTCACTGGGTTGGTTGTGACCACCAGGATCACCGACGCTACTCCCGCCACATTAAGCGCACACGTGGGGTCACGCACACAGGAGGACGAGATCGCTCAGCAGCAAATAGGGGAACACCCATTGGGCCGGGTCGTGGACTTGATCCTAGGGGGCGGACGGTGCCATTTTCTTCCCAATTCTATCGAGGGCGGCTGCCGCGAGGACCTGCGTGATCTCGTCAGCGAGGCCGTTGCTGCAAACTTCACGTATGTGGACGGCCGTGCGGGGTTTGATCTGCTACAAGCAGGCGAAAACGTGACCTTGCCCCTTTTGGGGCTCTTGGCGGCTAAGGACATCCCCTACGATATCGACAGAGACGCCAGCGTGTACCCCTCTTTGGCCGAGCAGACACAGACTGCATTGACGGCCTTGAGTAAAGCCAGTGCAGAGTCTTCGAAGGGGTTCTTTCTTCTTATCGAGGGGTCTAGAATCGACCACGCAGGCCACCACAACGATGCTGCGGCGCATGTCAGAGAGGTGTTGGCCTATGATGCTGCCTTCGCGGCGGTCAAAAACTTTGTGGATTCGTCCGATGTGCCCACGTTGGTGGTATCTACCTCTGACCATGAAACGGGAGGGTTGAGTGTGGCCAGGCAGGTCAGCGCGGAGCCAGACTACGTGTGGTATCCCGAGGTGCTCGTCAAAAGCACGCATTCGGGGGAGTACTTGGCGGAGAAAGTCGTGGCCAAACAGAAAACTGTCAGTACAAGGTTTGACTCTGCGGCCTTCACCTCTTTTATTACGAGGGAGATCTTCGAGCAAGACTTGGGCATTTCCGACTACAACAGCGAGGATGTGACAACGGTGCGCCAGCTTTCAAACTCTCTGCAGCCGTTGTTGGAGCACCTCAACAGAATGGTCTCCACACGGTCTCAAACAGGATGGACCACCTTTGGCCACTCGGCAGTAGATGTCAACATCTATGCGTATACGAACAATCAGTATATTGACCAGCGGATTCACCACCGAGATGGTCTTTTGGGAAACCACGATAACACGGAGATTGCCCAGTTCATTGAGCTGATCACGGGGGCCAACTTGACCGAGGTGAGCAAGCTTCTTGTTTAGACCGGGTATTGATTGCTGATGCAGCTGGGATCGGTCAGTGTTGTGATGTTTCGATGCAGCAATTTGTTGATTATGCAGCAATGGACAGTGTGAGGTCTGATTTTGTAACATCTGATGTCTTGAGCAGAACAGAAGAGTGATTGTTCCATGAGGCTTTTTGAATCTTGATAACATTGATGTCGTAACGGTCATACTTGAAACTAACTGTGTTTGAGGTTTCAAAGTGGGCGAAACTTTAACAGTCAGGTGAACTAATCTGGTTTCTAGCCGTTACCACTAGCTTACATGCTGAGGTAAGTCTATGATTGGCTATATCTCCACAGATGCTTCAACCACTCACAGCTTTAATACGCCAATAAGCTCCCCAGAATGAATGCTCACAGAACCAGAAAATTCGGACACAAAGGAGGCCGATTCGACCAGACCAACAAAAAGGATTCAGACGAATTTATGCCTCAGTGTGAGTCTCATATGAAGATCAGCACACAAGATACTCGTGACGAGACTGACTCGGCTAAAGTGTCATTGAAGGTGGTGATTTTGCGAGGTAGCTCTCCCTCAACCTCAAAACAATTTGAGTGATTGTTTTGGACATATTGCTCTTTTCGGATAAACCACTTGGCTCGAATCAGCAAGATCCGAACTCAAGGGCGACTCGCAATCCTGATGGCCCAACACCAAAAGTAATAGCAAAGAAGCTTTAGAAGCATGATCTCTCGAGTGAAAGCCAGTATTACGATAATATGAGCCTGATCTGGTATCAATTGTTGGGAAATGTTAGCTGAGCTTGTGAGGCCAACCGCATAGAAAAGCATTTACCTCCGGTGATCTTCTCCTTCATTGAGGTGATATTTGCTTCCCGTCGATGTATCTCTTGCATAGGTGATTCCACAGTCCCAAGAGAAAAAAGGGCTTCATGGCAAGCATGACTCGAACTACAAGCACGGAACGGTACAACTCGAACGATACGGAAGAGAAACAGCACATTGCCATGTTCTGAATTGAAGTCATGAAAACCCACTCCAAAGTAAGCCAGCTCACTCGCTGTCTCATGATCAACAAAAAGGTTCTTATCCAAAGCATGAAACGATATCAAGCGCCCTTGAATCACACCAAACAACAGTCTGGCTTATCTACGATAATATTACACAAATGACCTCATTCATAAGGTACTTGACGAGCACCACATCACAAGTACCCTGGTGAGTAGATTTACTCGAGACTCAGAACACCTTGCTCAAATACATGAAAAAGCAGGATTGTCTCTACAAAATAAACCTCATACCCCATTCCTGATCAACCCTCCCACTACACCTTCTATGCGTGTTGTTCCAGTTTACGACAATTTAATGATACTTAGAAGTGGCCCGACTCCAGTCAACAGTGCGTACACACCCTCGTTCCTTAATGGTGGTTGTGGCCCGGCTCTCCTACAAACTTGGCCGCATACACGGACCCACATTGCCAGCATCTACCAGGGTGCTCCTCCTCTACTTTCATCCAGTATGGCTTGTGCTCTTGGTTTCCCAGACCCCTGCACCCGACGTAACGGTATCCGATATAGGTAGGGACCAAGTAGGGGTCCTTCATGGTGCCCTGGCCCTCGAAAATAGGGTTCTCCAAGTCAAACACATCTACACCTTCCATCTTACCCAAAAGTTCGAATCTTTCCAACCCAGTAGCCTGGTCAATGTCCGTTGGAATAGTACCTTCTTTGGCACCGGGACCAATCAAGGAACCGTCGGGCCCCGTGACCTCGGCCAACTTTGTGGCAGTTTTGGTTTCTACTTTGACGGCATTGAACACGATTCTGGACGTGCTCAAGGCTCTGCTTTGTCTAGCCAAACGTGTGATATTGCGAGTGAACCTAGATGTTAGTATGGGTGGGATGTATTGGGGAAACTGGCAACTGTGGGGATCCAGGTTTTTGACACTGCTTTGGGAGTTGTCTCGGGTATTAATTGAGTTATGGGAAGGTAGTTCGGGTGTTTTATGTGGATTGATGACATCTCTATTGTCACATGATGGTATGGTGTATACGAGAAAGCTGCATTGACGAAGAAACGAGTCAGGGTCTGCCTCGAGTATTGATAGCAAATATAGGCAACAGAGTACCACAAGTGACTGCGGATCCGTACTTATACTCCACTCTTAGTCGCCCAAAACCCTCAACTGATGATCGCGATAAACAGCCCAAATTTGGCGTTGCGTGCTCATATACCCCATTCATTGTCGGTGTCTCCTTTGGGACAAAGAGAAAATACCATATGGCCACAGCGAAGCTCAAATCTCACTTCAAGTGAATTCTGTCTGTATCCATAAAATATCTAGTCCCATTACGGGCCCATATTTGCACACGTGACAGACAAAGTTGGCCAACACTTTTGTCGAAAGACAAAGCACAGAGTGATACCCCGATTCTCATGTTTTCAGTTCAATGCACACATACATTTGTTATGGGTTGTGGAATGACACTTGCCTACTGAACGTTTATCAGTGCACTGTGATGAAGTGAGAAAAATCAGGCAACTCGCAGTAACCCGGCGAGCTCATTGGCTGCGCAGCGGGAGCGGCACGTGCTGCTGGTCACGTGAGCACAGCAAGACGCCACGTACCCCGTGTTTCTCCGAGTAAAAGAGACTTTTGGAGGCCGTGTGTTGTTCTGTCCGTATATGGAAGTTATATTTGCTCTTTAGGGCGTACGTTTGCGAGGTCGGGCTCCCATTTAGTCAATATAAGGCGACCGTATCGTACCTCAAAGACCCGTTCTTCTTGGATGTCCCGAAGACACTCAGGGACTCGGGGAGGGGTGGGTATGTAGGATATGGGTGGAAAAGCGAAATGTTCCGGGATGTCAGACTTTCTTCTCATCATCGAAGATATTGGGGTAGTCAAATTGAAGATGAAACCGGAGTCTTAGTTACTGCGCAACCGGGAAACACCCTAAATTAGGGTCTGCCATTTTCCACCCCACAGTCCAAAAATTTCTGGGCAACATCATATTTCGCCTACTAATGGCCTCAAATACGCCCCAACGCTTTTAAAAAGATTATATATGAAGAAAAAACACCGAATTGACCAGGGCCTAAACTGCTGAGGTTAGTGACCTGCACATAGTCTCTACCTGGCTCCGAGGACTTGGCTCAACCGTCATTTGATATACTCTGCTTTTTCTTTACGGGTCATCAAATTAGCCCAATTGGCGTTCCGCGTAGAGAAGCCTCTAGGTTGACACTCCGAGCGACCTGAGTACATTTTGTACTGCGACAGTTGTGCAAATGCAGTGGTGTAGAATTGGAAAAGGCACGTGAGTGCCCGGTAAGAGACTATAGTGACGCCCTCATCATCTTTCTCAGTTTTCAGAGATGAGCATTTTGTGATTTTCGAGCTTGGGGTAGCTCATGACTCTTCCATGAGTACATCGAAATTGCTTTAATATGTCGTACATTTACTATTACCAAGAACCGACTCAAGGACCTTTCTATGTCGTTTGCTCCATTGGCCATACTGATGTGAGACGTCAGATTTAAAAAAAACTGTTTGCCTGAATAGCTCTTTTCCCAGAATAAACTCTGCAGAGCCGGTAGTGGCCCGATGCGCTTAACTTAGTGGTTTGACAACTAGCAACATCTTGTCGTCTCTTTATTACGAGATTTAATTAAACTCCCGTCATTATCCCATACTCTCTATATTGTACCCCTTGGCGATTTTGTATCCTTGACATGGAGTATTGTATGCGCCCAGACCTACATAATGGCATGTCTTGCCAACATGATTTGCATTAAAAACACATGTCTCTGGAGGCTCTGGTGAGACACTGGTCTTGAGGAGTCGGAGAATACAAACGCATCCGAGCTTCAAGCTTGATGTGGCACAGACCAGGCTTGTCAGTAAGTGGTATTAATGGTATTTTTGCAAGAAGGTGAATCTACAAATAGGGGAGAGCGAAAGATCCCCATACCACAACCGATCAAAACCACAGGAATGTATTTTGACTACTCCAAACATCACTCGCATATATCGTTTCCTTTCACACAGAGTCGGAAGCAGCTTCGTCGTCATCCATATAAGGATAGGCTCTTCGTCCAGCTTATCACCAGCTTCGGAGTCCCCGTGGTTCTCCAGCTTCTCTCAATCTCCTCATCCAGAAAGCAAATATCACTCTCGTCCAGCTCTTCATCTGAGTTTCGCTCAATAGAGTCGCAGGGCGAAAGTCTTTTG
Organism: Metschnikowia corniflorae; assembly: GCA_030581935.1. NCBI lineage: Eukaryota > Fungi > Ascomycota > Pichiomycetes > Serinales > Metschnikowiaceae > Metschnikowia > Metschnikowia corniflorae. The sequence goes on along the minus strand of JAKTWD010000212.1, from coordinate 4,888 downwards.
ATCCCAGTACAAATGTATAATTACGCGAAATACTCTGATCAATCGGGGGCTGGTCGTCTTCGTCTACCTGATGATGATAACCATCAAGGTTTGGATCCGGAATAACGCCCCTCGACTTTAGTATTGCCAACATTTTAATTGTCTCTGGCAGTGATCCTCCTCCTCCGCCCGTTAGCAGGCACTTCATCGTGGAGCAAAGTGACTCAGACGGCGAGGACATTGCTGGAGTACATAAAAAACCTCTTGCCGTCTCATAGATGACGGGAAACGTAGCTCTTCGAAATCTGTAGTAACGTAATTCACGAGCTTTCGCACCAAAGCGGCAATTGGGGCGGCAACAACAAACGCGCCTCAAAAGAACTCTTTCTTTCTTTCGAACACCTCCAATGCCACCACAGCTGGTCAAATTGATTCGACTTTTGTGGGATGAAGAAACTTAAACCTCATTTGCCCGAAAAACTCTAAAAGAGGGTGATATCAAGGCAGTTCGGGAAGCAGCACGTGTTTTCAATGTTACCCGCAGCACTCTTCAACAGAGGAGGACAGGTTCAATAAACCACGTCGAAGCAGTCGAAGACCAAGCAGATTTACAAAACTGAACAGGAAAGTGTAGTCAAATGGATTCTCTCCAAGGACTTTCGCGGTCTCGCCCCAGAAGTTACAGCTGTTCGCAGTATGGAAGAACATTTGCTCGCGTCGCATTGAACAGAAGTGAATTTGAAAAATGGTACCAATTGCGTTTCCAGATTTGTGGAGTGACACCCTTATCTCGCAAAGAGTACTCGAGACCTTTTGATTATCGACGGGCAAAGTGCCAAGACCCCAAGGTACCAAAATGTTGGTTTGATCTTGTGCAGAACACGATGCTTACTTATGGGAACGAGTCAAGCGATGTGTACAATGTGGACGACAGGCTTTTCGATGGGCTAGAATGCAGCGAGGAAAGTTATATCAGGGTCTGAGATACGGGGTAAAGACAGTTAATCAGAACGGAAATCAAGAGTGGGTGACAGCAATTGAGTGTATCGATTCCACGGGTCTGTTTTGCAGCCATTTATCATTTTTAAAGGTAAACAAATTTGCGAGTCTTGGTATGCTGAGCGTGAAGAAGACTGGTGCTGGGAGTCAGTGCGAACAGTGGGACATCCAGTGATACTGCTATTCGATGGCTTGAAAAAGGGTTTCATTCCTCGGAGTCTATAACGGAAGGCACGCATAGACTTTTGATACTTGACGGACATGGCAGTCATTTGACTCCTGAGTTTGACAAAATCTTGAACGAAAAAAAATGAACGCTTTATAAATGCCGCCTCACACATCTCATTTGTGGCAACCTATTGATCTTTGCTGTTTTGGGCAGTCAAAGACAAAATATTACCAGTTGGCCGGAGAAAAACTGGGTGCGATATGCTCGCGAGTGGCAGCAGTGATGTTAAATTACAAAATTTTTGCGCGTAATAATTGGAAATTTAGTACTAATTAGTAATAGTTATTACTAATATGGTTTATTACAAATTGTAATATTTTTAAAAAAGTATTTGTAATATAGAGGCGATATTACAAAAATTTACAAATAATTTCAAATAATATATACTTTTTAATGAAACTTCAAAGACTTGAGGGAAGCTGAACGGAAAGGCGAAGTGAACGATAAACTCCATTTCCGGGGTGGCCGCGAAAGGTAAGGAAAGAAAACTTGAGCTAAAGATTACAGAAAGTGCGTGTTTGGATCTTTTTATGACGCGAGTTAGCTCGGTGATGACGATGAACATGATGGTAAGAGCGAACTTTGGAGGTACTTGCAGCAAGAGAATTCCAAAGTCAAGAACCAGATTCGAGAGTACTACAAACTCAACGAAGGCTCGTTTCCTACTGTCTTCCGGATGGCCCAAGAACTTTTGTCCATGATGGCGATGTCCTCTTCTCGAAATCCTTTTCTCTTAGAGCATAGTTAGCGAAACAGATTTCAAACGCAGACAACCAAGATGTTGGCTATTATTACAGACGAGGCAAGTGTCTACTCTGATCCCTTACCACTGTCGGAAGCTGCCGATAATCAGGATCAGGATCATTTAGAGCCTCTGAACTCCACCACCAAGCAACCTACGTGTTGTGTGGGCGAAGCAAACTGCTGATATCGTCAACATCCAGACCTGGATAATGGGAGGAAAAGACCCCGCCCTGAGAGGCAAAACGAGCAACGATCAAATACAATGAGCGGGATAAGTGTGCTCAGAACGGTGATTTGCAGGTTTTAACACGATCGAGCGCGGTGGAAGATCTTGTTACCAGTCGTACGCAAAACTTGGGGGACACGAGCGAAGCAGAGACTTTAGATACTACACGCAATTTACCAGGTTTTGGCGATTCCGATTTCAGTGATGCAGAGACTTGGTATTCTAGACATGAAGCAGAGTTGAACAATGCAGAATCTAGCGATGCAGAAAATTAAAACTCGACAAATAGTCTACTTTTAAGCGAGCTGGAGTATAGTGTTTCCAGGCTCAAGAAAGTTCCATAATTAGAAAACGATCTGGGAAGCTTCTCCAATTCAAGGGAGAATGAAGAGTTCGACCGAAATTGAGTTTCGAATAGCATATAATTGATTCCTAAATTAATATTGAGAATGGTTTATGATCGAAAATTGCGTGAGTAGATGAGAGCTGAATAGGTGCATTGAGGCGAAAAGCAGGCATAGTCTTACCATGCAGACACTTTTTAAATTTTTAATTATTTGTAATTATTTGTAATATTGTAATATCTTTTTTTTATTTTATAAATACCAAAAAAAAGTGTAATGATCAGTAATACTGTATCGATAACAACACTGGTTGGCAGTGTGGCATCAATATTGGACTATACAAACTTGCTCGGGTAGAAGCTTTCACTGCTCGATATATCAGGAGCAGCTTCGAAACTGCTGGTTCAATACCTTGAAGTCCTCAGCGGGTGTCACCATAGATCAACATCGAGGTAAAAGAATTGTCCTGGGGATGTGGCTGGTCCGCTGAAAGCCTGTTCGACAAACTTTTAAACTACGCGCTTTCGCAGGGACATTCATTTGTGATAATGGCCAAGCAATTGAGCAATTTCACGTCACTCATGCCAGGCAGAACAGGAAAAGCAACAAACCGAAAAGGCGTATAGCCGAGCGACTTGTCTAGTGAGGAATTCAACGAACGCATTTCCAGCATTTTGGGGAATGTTAATCCCCTTGGGAAAATTCCGTAGACTAAGAAGATAAACTTTCACAGACAAAAACGCAAATCCACTTGTGGAATTTGTGGGACAATGAAGCATCGTAGAAAGACATGTCCAAATAAAGCTCACTAATTTTTTTATGTTTTAGCGTATGTTTAGCGTTTATATTCAAAGTCAAAGAGATCTTAATCTTACGCAATGCAGGCGGTGACCCAAATGCCAGTTTGGTGCGAAAGCTAGTGAATCACGCTATTATCTAAAATCTGAATAATTGAGACTGAGATATTTATCTCAGATATTCTCAAGAGAGAGAATATATTTCAGATAATCAAGAAAGTGAGATGATTTGAGATAATTTGAGATAGTTTGAAATACTCTCTAATTACCTATTAATAGGTATCAATCCCACTCGTGATATTTGATGGGCTTAACACTGATAATCCCCTTATCGCTAACTATATTTACTTCATTACCGCAACTCTCTCAATTATGCCTGACGAGTCTTCCTCTGAAAGACTCAGTGCTGGTTCTGCTGAACAAGTACCCATTGCTACTAAGGACCCTGTGGAACCTTTCCGTCAGTTCAGATTCCACCGGAAGGCGTGGTCAGACATTGAGCTTGACCCCACCTACGAGTTTGGGGCTTCGCTGTTCGCAACGCAACCTTTTACTGTACTGCACATTGCAGGACTCGTCTCCACACCAGAGTAAATAACAGTCATCTCTCTGGAAAAAAATTTGTTTTCAGTAATGTCCCTCTGTGATGTCCCTCCATGATACAAAACCAGAAAGAAGCAGCCCCAAAAAGTCAAGTCAAGTCATGCCAGCCCCATCAAGCTTCCTCATGGATCCTCCCATAAACAGTGAACTCACTGGGTGCGGCCAGCCGATTCTCAGGGCTCGAGCCCTAAACTTTTCCGCACACTCTAGTACCAGTCTTACCTGCACTCCTGTCTACGCCAAACCGAGCCTCGCGCGTTCTCATAGAATAAATTTTTTCCGGCTTGCAACAGCTAGATCTCTTCTCCATAACGAATAGGTATGTTTAACCGTGCCAAAGATGACAAATCCCGCCTAGTTGTGCCATTTGAATTTATGAAAGTAGTGGAAAGCGTGAGACAGCATCGCAGCTGTTTCAAATGGAAATTTGGCCAACAAACATGAAATCAGTGTATGAAGGTGCTTAGTGATGGATATATGGTTCTTCGATTATTATGAGTTTCCATGAGGCCGTTCACACACTACTTACGTCTGAACTCTGAATGAAAACAATCGCAGACAGCTCAAGAACAGCTCAAGAACAGCTCAAGAACATCTCATGTTGAGCATATCTTATCTGTTTCTCTCAATCTTCCGCCACTGAGGGACGGACAAATAGCACTGGACGCACCGACGCACCGACGCACCGGATAAACTCCAAAACAACGTACTAACATCCACAGCAACATGCCAAAGAAGAGAGCTTCCAACGGTAGAAACAAGAAGGGCAGAGGCCACGTCAAGCCCGTCAGATGCTTGAACTGTGCCAGATGTGTCCCTAAGGATAAGGCCATCAAGAGAGTCACCATCAGAAACATGGTTGAGGCTGCTGCCGTTAGAGACTTGTCCGAGGCCTCCGTCTACCAGGAGTACGCCTTGCCCAAGTTGTACAACAAGTTGCACTACTGTGTCTCTTGCGCGATCCACG
>JAKTWD010000211.1:0-13149 GCA_030581935.1 Metschnikowia corniflorae | reverse complement strand
GGAAAACAAAGCTGCCGATAAATCCAAACTCGCGGTCAATGGTTGCAGCAGCACCGCGCGCAAAGTTCCATTGGTCAGCCTCGTAGTGAGCCATCTCGGGGTCCAGGTGCTGCAAGAAAGTGATGAACACCAACCAGTGGTTGACGCCAATGTAGGGTAAGAACCAGTTCACAAACACGTTAAAAGCACCGTAGTTCTTATACCAGGTGTACAAGACAAAAAGCTGGGTCAAGATACCAATGTCGGAGAGCACAATGTACCAGTATTGGTTCTTCTCAAAGATGGCCAGCGCGGGATTGAAGTGACTCATGCCCCAGGCAGAATCAGCGACCTTCTGGCCGGTAACATTAGAGAACAAGTACATGATCCAGCCAAAACCTTGTTGCAAGATCAAATGGTACAAAGAGACGACGGGCGAGTCACTTGCGATATCCTCGAGCGTGGTTCCATGGCGCAGCGCCACAAACTCGTCACGAGTCTTAGGAACAAAAACCATATCACGGGTCATGTGGCCCGTGGCCTTGTGGTGCTTCCCGTGAGAGAACTTCCAGGAAAAGTATGGTACAAGCCAGTATGAGTGCAACACCCACCCGACAGTGTCGTTGACCAAGCGGCTGTCCGAAAATGCCTGGTGACCACACTCGTGCGCCAAAACCCAGATACCGGTCCCTAACAAACCTTGCACAATACAGTAGGCGGACCATGCAGCAAAACGGAGCGCAGCGTGTGGCAACAACTCGATGTAGTTGTTGGCGACGTAGGCAAACAACGCCATCCAGAAAATGTCACGTGCAACATAGTACAACGACTCAAAGGTGCGTCTTTCGTAGCAGTGGGCGGGAATCACCGACAAAATATCCTTGATGGTGTAGTCGGGAGCCTGAAATTCGTTTCCGTAAGTGTCAGTGGCAGTCAATTGAGTAGTGAACGAGCGCACGTTTCCCGTCTGTTTAACATTGGTTGTCAGGGAAGAAGCCCCTGTTGTCGTAGACGACAATGAAGCAATTTGAGCCATAATCGATTTCAAGATTAAGCTAGAAAAAAAGAATGTGGTATGAGTACCAAAGCTGTGAGCCGATGGGATGAGACGGAAGAAGTGTCGCTGGCTGAAGTTGTAAGGTACGCGCGGCAGACTCTTTGGTATTATATGAGGGCCTTGAATTTCCAGATGGCAGGGAAAAAGAAAAAAAAATGCGCAGTTGTTGGTGCAGGAGGTGTCCTTACAGGACTTCCCAAAAAGAAACTCAAGCGGCTGAGCACTCGGATGCCCGTATAAAGGCATGTGAAAAGATATGGTTTACTTGGCTGCACATAACCTTAAGAAAGTATGTCCAGCATGCTTCATGATGTTGGGAATATCCAATCAACCCCTTATCATGTTTTGAAAGCTAGGTAATTGGGTGAATGGGATTGGGCGAGACCCGAGCGCCCGTCGTGTAAAATCGTGGGCAGATCTTGGCGCCTGCAAATAACAAAAGTTGGGCCCGCGCCGCACCACTGTTTCTTAGCTAAGAAAGTTGATAAGCCAATCCGAGAACCGCGCCATTGGCCACATATCAAGCGATGTAACTTAATCATAATGTATCCCATCATAACATTTCAGGGCAATAATAAGTTTTCGTTCGAATGCACGGGCTCCTGGTATTTTAAGCTTATATGCCTTGACGTCAGATCTTATCGGCTCGATCATATCCCACTTCCCGTTTCTTTTTTTTTCGTCCTGGACAGGTGATCTCAGAACTGGGCGGCAAAAGTGCCCATCTCCAATCTCACAGCATTTATTGGTCTTCAAGAACAGCCATCATTTGAGCCTTCTGTTCCACACATTGAGCCAATTTTCAAGCCAAATGTTTCAAGTTACTGAAAGATCCTCTAGCTTACCAATCCGTTAACTTTCTCTTTTGTGTCATTGAATTTTTCGCCCCAACAAATTCCAATGTGCGCAAGCTTCCGAGCGGTTAAAAAAAAGGCTGCAAATCGCTCAATATGGCGTCTTGACTGTTCACAATTACTCCGAAAGGACAAGCAAATCCCAGCAAATGAGTTCTATGATAGGATGTCAACTTTTTTATTTTTGGCATTATCGTTGTTTTACTTTCACTATCAGAGAGCTTCCAAGGTATTGTTAATGCAGCCAATGAGCTTCACGGAAGTTTACGCGTCGTGCTCCACTGGGAACCATGACAAGCGTGCGGCGCTGTGTGGAGGTACGGGTGTTACTCCTCAGCAAGCGCGGCGAAAGTGGCCGGCATCTTCCGAGATTGCCTAGCATGACCAAAGACTTCCATGAATGTGACGAAAATTTGGAATATTTTTTCTTCGCGATGAACAGTAACTACGAAATATTCTTGCTACTAATATCTGGGGCTCTCATGATATTCCCCAGGCGAATACGCTTAGTTTCCGTTCTTGGCCTCACCGTGGTTATCTTCACGTGCGCGCGCGTGTGCAGGCGAGTCTGATAACGCCAGGCCGAAATTTCCACATCGGTCCCGAAACTATAGACCACCACAAGCTGGCGCGAACCTTTACTGGATTCAAATTATCAAATCACATTCTCCTGTTCCTCACTATTCTAATTCAATGGCTGCCTCTGGTACACAAACAATCGAGAAAAAGCCAATCAACTTCGCTAACATCCTTTTGGGTGCGGGGTTGAACATGGCCGAGGTCACAACCTTGGGCCAGCCACTCGAGGTGGTGAAAACGACAATGGCCGCAAACCGGTCGTTTTCCTTGTTGCAAGCATTTAAACATGTGTGGGCGCGTGGAGGTGTTTCTGGATTTTACCAAGGTTTGATTCCATGGGCGTGGATCGAGGCATCAACGAAAGGTGCCGTGTTGTTGTTTGTTTCTGCCGAGGCGGAATATCGGTTCCGCAGTTTAGGCTTTGGTGGATTTCTCTCTGGAATGGCTGGTGGTATCACTGGAGGTGTGGCCCAAGCGTACCTTACCATGGGATTCTGCACATGTATGAAAACTGTCGAGATCACTAGATCCAAGCAGGCCGCTGTGGCCGGTGTCACCCAACAAACCTCCTTGCAGGTGTTCAAGGACATCTACAAGAGAGAGGGAATTAAGGGAATCAACAAAGGTGTCAATGCTGTTGCCATTAGACAGATGACCAATTGGGGTTCAAGATTCGGTCTCTCGCGTTTGGCTGAGGACGCTATCAAGAATCTTACAGGCAAAGGAAAGGACGAGCGCTTGAATGCGATTGAAAAAATTGCTGCCTCTACCATTGGTGGTGGTTTGTCGGCTTGGAATCAGCCAATTGAGGTGATAAGAGTTGAGATGCAATCGAAAACGAGTGATCCAAACAGACCCAAAAACCTCGGCGTCTTGTCCACGGCCAAGTACATTTATTCGAATAACGGTGTGAAGGGCTTGTATAGAGGTGTGGCTCCTAGAATTGGTTTGGGGGTGTGGCAGACCGTGTTCATGGTAGCCTTTGGTGATATTTTCAAGAAGTTGTTGAACACTGATGGGGGTCACTAATTGTCATGCAAAAAGCTTATCCATGGCGCTCATGTGGTTTGTAATGTTGAAATTGTATTAAAGCAGACTTCCAGTCTGTGAAAAAACGAAATAAACACCGGAAACAATACGAAAAAAAACCAGACATCACTCAACATCATCATCAATGCAACCCCGGGCGGCTCTTCTTCCTCTCTATGCCCCACTTGTCATATGCGTAGAGGCCAAATGCTGTGAGTATTATACCATAGCTTTGAAGACCAGTAAAGCTGAAGGAGGTCTCCCAAATGAAGGCAAACATGATCACGACGATTCTCTTCATGATATTGGCGATGGAGTAATTTACTGTCGAAATCGTGCCTAGCAACAGGAATGCCAAGAGTGATTGCATGAAATGAGAGAAACCGTTGAGAATCACCAATAGTATTAGCGACTGCGACATTTCGGTCAACGAGAAGACTTCGTTTCGGAATTCCGAGATGAGGTAAAAAGGTGTGGTGAACAAAAAGCCAAGAATAGAGCAGAACAACAATATGGTCAATTTGTCCAACTTCTTTTGTTCGGTTTGCTTGTGCGTTGGGAGACACTCGCCGCTGGCTTCATTGGACGTGCTGTATGTGAGTCTCTTTTTCGCAAAGATGTTCTGCGAGACGAAAATGAACATGGAGATGAACGCATAGATCAAGCCGCCTACGTACCCATCGTCCACGGACACCAAAGCTTTCTTGGGTTTGTAGCAAGTGAGCATGATTCCTAGCATCAATGGTATCAAAGTCACGTAGGTCACAGTCTTGAAATTGACTTTATACACTAGTCTGTAGATCAAGATGGTGGTGATGGGCGATAGTGCTTTCACGGTGTGCACGAGCGACACTGGAATAACTGACGTGGCTTTATGGCTGGTGATGTGACCCACGAACTGAAAGACACCCATAGGTAATGTGGTGGATATGACAGCAGCCGTAGGGGTGAGAAATTTCCATGTCGAGTCCACCTCGTGCAATTTCGGCACAGAACCAGCTGGGAACAGACGAGCGAGTTTGGGAACAGCAGCCAAACCGGCGAAAAGAGCTGTACAGAAAAACGCATTGAGCACGAACTGGAACTGCGTGAGAGTGATCGGGTACAGAAATCGAGACAAGATCGCCTTGGTCGAATTTGACGACACGATGGAAAACGCGTACCAGAAGCCACACAACACAACAACCTCCCAGCTGACTTCCGGAGCCCAGCTCCGAAGCCAGGACGAGGCCGATGCCGACACGAATGGTCCAGACGATGTCGACAACGCACGGTCTACAGCTGCATTGTCCTCTTCGGGAATTGCATATGCGTCGAGGCTGGTGGACGACCCCGCATGCGACGCCGGCCCAAAGGAGAAATGGTCACGCTTATCCAAAACAGGCGTGGGAGAGTTGGACGATGGCGGCGTGATTGGCGCAAAATGACTTCCATACGGTGCACGCTGCGCTCGCGGGTGATTTAGCTGGAATATATTCGTCGACGATAGGTTGGGGTTGATCTGTGATGTTCGTTGTTTCGACGCATACTTGTGGATGTCTTCCACACTGTGGTTGACACTCAACATGATATGTCACACGTGGGCTGCCGGCTATTTCTTTTCAGGGGTGGCTGTAAAAAAGTGATCCGAGCCAAGTAATAAAATGTACTCAGGGATGACTAACTGTGTTCTCCAAGGCGTGGTCTTATATTTCTGATACCTTTTGAATGCCCTGGTTGGAATCACTTGTTAATCTCAGGAGAAGGGAAGATTAGCTTCCGATATCAAAGTAACGAGCGGGTGGCTGGCTCCGAGATTTTCGAGAACGGCTGTTTTTGAAGAAACAGACAAGCTTCTGAGCGAAAGAATATATCGTGTGCTCCAGGTGTCCAGGAGAAAACTGACAAAACGAATGAATGAAAAGACAAATGTGGTTCGTGTCTGGAAATATTGTGTGATGGGGAATCTTTAGTAAGGCACCAAAAATAGGTACGCGAAACCTGAAGGACTAGCAGAAATAAAAAAAGAAAAGATCGCACTGGGCAAAAAGCAACACATTCGCGCATTTCCTCGAAAAGCGTGCCGTGCAGTTGTCGCTTGCTGTCGTATAGATGCATCGCGGCTGTCGACCAGGGGCGCTTCTCCAATCTGCCTTTTAAGCATAAAGAAATATGCTGTGTGCTTTTTGGAGTCGTCATACCTGATGCTTTGCTTTCTGGTAATATTTCGGGTGGATCCATACACGCCCGTGGCGAACCGCATGAGCAGTTGAGACTGCACATAAGGCGGAATCTCCGGCTTGCAATACCGTTGCACCGACGAGGGTGTCTTGCGGGTTCATTGAGCCAACGTCTTGGAAGCATTTGTGCTTTGAACATGAGTCTTGCGGCAATTATACATGGAACAATTTTTGCGAACAGGGGAACCAGGCATACTGGGGGCGCGTGCTTATGTGGCATGATTGCTTCTGGTGATTGTTGTGTGCAAGATACACGCTTAATTTAGGAGGAGCTCGCGGTGCTGGTGTTGGGAACACCGTGTATGAGTCCCAAAGCAATCATACTCGAGAGATGATGTGTCAAGACTTGTTTTGAAATAGAACAGAGATAGTTTGGCAACGAAACTAATTTTCGGTAGCAGTCATGCGTTGAATTTTACAGTATCTTTCTCAATCGCATTAAATTGCATACAGAACGCGAAATACTTAAATTTGCTTGGGCTGTGGCCGCAACGTAAAATACCACTTTATCTCTATTGTAGGTTTTTCTATAGAAGCATAGATTTTGTAGCTTCAGGTGGGAGCCCCCTATGATACAATTGATTTTTTTTTAGAAAATTTTTTTTCAAGGCTAGTTGAGGTTCTGTGGTCGCCAGGATAGATGTTTAAGTTATGATTATACTCTTTTTGAGAGTGTTTGTTGCTAAAAGACACTCTACTTAATACACAGAAGTGGGGGTGTAGATTTATGAAGGGAGCTTTGTCTATAGTCGTCTCAACCCAAATTTGCAAGTAAAATGAATTCTAACGTCGACGGACAACTAGGACTCTGACAAATATAATGATGTCTTTTGTGACCAGCTGCTCCTGTCTCTTGAAGATTATGTCTAGAGCGGCGACAGAAACTGCTTCTTTAAAAACCTTCTCCAGCAAATCCCACATCAACCACTCTCAATTCCGTGCTTATTCTTCCCTTAAATTCTATTATTAGCTGGCGTGGAGAGCCAACACCTTTCAGGTATGGTGCTCCACACGAAGAACCATTTGCGCAGTGTCGTGATTTATGTCATAGTACGATTCGTAAGTACTATTTGTTTTCCCATTGTAATCGTAATGGCGATTTTTCACACTCGTAATTACGAATCGTATCACGCGTGATCCGAAAGTCCCGTCTTGGCTGAGGTATACAATCAACCCTATCGTTTGGCGACCGAGCCAGCCATGAGAGAAGAACATATGTGCTCTAACTGTTTATATAATCTAATAAAAGTCATCGTGCTTTTCAAGGCCTTTCGTAAGTTTTAGAAATTGACTCGCCGTGTAAATCGAGCTGATGAAGTTGCCTTTAAATCTGCTTGGATCATTTGTCGAGCAGTAGTAAATTTCCCACAATCTATTATGTCACCTTTGTCCCTGAAGCGAGATCATTACTACTCATCTGAACGTGAATCTTCTGGTCAAGATTTTTGGTGATGTTGTCAGAGCCCTTCTTCCATAATATCATTGACGTGGTCGAACTCCAGGTTGCTCATGTCTTTGATGGAGTTTCGGAGACCTTGCTCCAACTCTCACTTAGCTCGTCGGCCAGCTCATCGGTGCTTTCATCTTCACAGTCAAAGTCCACCTCTTCGATTTCAATCATCTCCCTATCACTCTTCTCACAACCGATAGCTTTCCTATTAAAAAATTGCATTTTAAAAGATTCTGGCACCTTCTTGTTTCTCTCTTTCGCGACAATATGTTTTGTTGTAGAGAATAAAGATTCAGATGGTGCTGACATGGAAAAACCCACCATGTTGCATTGTCTTCGACTGTCAAAAACCCTCGTGCAGATTACGAATTCGTATAATTCGTAATTCATAAAGAAAGGACTGGTAATCGTGATCGTGACACATTTTAAAAGAATCATTGGAAATAGTCATTCACGTTACGATAATTACAACGATTCACGAATTCCCCGCCGCACATAATGGGGGGCAGGCTTGTTAGTAAGTAGAATTTTTTGAGAAGTATTCAAGCACTTCTCTACATGGCAAAGCGGGCAATTCGAAGACCGGGAGACCTTCGATGTGTTTGAGGTACGCCCTATGATTCCGTCGGGAAAAGGCCTCAATAGCGGTCTGAAATTGTAAGCTGAGGTCCATGAAGATTAGATTTTCCTTCCGAACGACCCTGCTTCTCTTATCTCAATAGCATCTTTTGGCCAAATGTCCGCAATCAACCCAATACCTGAGGTAAAGTCAATGGATCATCCCAGCTCTTCACGTGAAACGGCAAAATGAAGCCAAATAAAAGAGCTTGAGGGCCAATTCCTTGAATATAGGCGAAAGAAATTGCGAATACACAGAAACATTCTGCTCCTTACTCGGCCTCTCCGGATTTACAATAAAAAAGCTCTAAGGCAGGATTAGACAGCAGGTTAAGTAGCACATACTTTTACTTCGCTCGAGAAAAACACCATTCAACAATTCAAGAACACCCAACCCTTGCTCGCTGTGAAAGTTCCAAAAGCGTGTGCCAAATTAATCAAACACTCCACTATCCGGTCTTGTATAATGAACCCCTAAAATACCTTATATCAGGACAATGCTTGATTTTCTTTGAAATTGGATTTTCTCATGAAACATGGCTTACCTTAAACTATCCAAAAACTGATCAAGAAACTTCAATTAAACTCTTTCGAAGTACGATAAGAGGTCCCACTTCATGCGAGGAAGAAACCAAAACCACTCGGAGCTATCCATTATCACCGAATATTTTAATGAAGGACGATGCGATCGCGAATCAAAATGAAATGCGAAAATATTTAGACGAAACGAGACGAGATGAGGATTGTAATGTTGCACAATCCTACAAATCACGAAGAGCTGCATTTCTGTCATCTATGAGATGGCATGTGACTTTTTATGAACTCTAGCAATGTCCTGGCCGTCTGAGTCACTTTTCTCCGAAATAAAGTGCATGCTAGCGGAAGGTAAGACTACCAGAGACAATCAAAATGTTGGCAATGCCAAAGTCGAGGGGCGTTATTCCGGATCCAGACCTTGATGATATTTATCATTAGGTAGAAGAAGAGAGACAACCCACGGTTGATCAGAGTATTTCGCATTGTCATTTGAGCTGGAATCAAAGAGACTTTCGCCCTCTGACTCAATTGAGGAAAACTCAGATGAAGAGCTGGACGAGAGTAACGTATACTTTCTGTATAACGGAGATGGAGAGGAGGTGGAGAATCACGGAGACTCCGAAGCTGGTGATACGCTGGACAAAGAGCCTATGTTAAATTCGGATGAAAAGAAGTCACTTTCGACTTCATGTAAAAAGTACCAGATATATGAGTTTTGTTTGGACATTCTCGCAGTTTTGATCGGTTGTGATATGGGGACCTTTCGCCCGATTAGTGTGGAGATGCACCTTCATAAAAATACAAATAATACTATTTGCTATCAAGCCTGATGTGCGGTGGGAGCCAGTTTATGAACTAGTTCCTGGGAAGCAGCTCATTTATACCCTTGAGAAATACTTTGAACCCACTTCCTCAGACCAGCTTATGATGAGTTCCAGTGGAGGACCAGCAGAAGTGTCTCTACAGCATGACAGGCTTGTGCGTGGCATATATGTTTTGAGTTTGCCCATTTCTGACTCTCTAACTAGACAGCCAAGAAAGTCGTTAAGCTCTATAGCACACTGCTTCGTATAAGGCATAACTAACTGAGGTCTTTGCAGTTTGGCAATGGTCAATTGCAACGCCACGAGGCCTAACCCGTTACTGTTTTCACTCCAAGGAAAGTATACTCGACTTTCCCAAATGAAACACCTCGCAAAACAATTCTGCAAAAAAATCTTTGGAACTACGAGCAGCTAATTACATCAAAAGCAGCTTGTTCAGTTGAATAATCTGTGACTCTGAATAGCAAAAATATGTTAATTTTATAGGTAGGTTTAGTAATACTAATCAGCGGCGTGCTTCAGATAGAGCAACCTTTTATGAAAGCGTATCCCCTCAACGGGTACATCACCCGACAGAAGTCATTCGTAGAGTATACTCAAAGACAGATTTAGAAGTATGAGGATCTGAATACTTGTTTGTCTGGAATAATTAGACTACAAGATCACCATGACTACAGGTAAACATCTTCATGAGAATGTAATGCTAGGATCACTATCGAAAGTGACTAAAAACCCGTAAAATTGTGATCTGTATGCAGCATATTTCCTCTGAATGTTTGGTGTATTTGAGTTGTGGCATTAGAGGGCGGCCATACCCGTGGGTCAACCGAAACATGGCTTTTCACTTGTCTCTCGCATTCGAGAAGAAGTTCAAAATGCCTGGTTGGTAAGAGTTTTACATTACCTAGAAGGTTGGATTTGTAAGGCCTTGATGAGTTCAAGATCTTCGGACTCCGTCTCTCTGAGAAAATGGAGAATGAGATACCTGATACCAATCCACGAATGAAGACACGCTAAATTGGCGGCGGCTGAAAGTCTTCTTCGTTATTACGAGCATTCTCTAACTCTTCTCCACCTTGTAATCCTCCAATAAATCGTGATAAATTCAAAAGTTCGGCCTATAACGCTTTCTTCAGGGAGATTCACAAACTCCTCTGCAGACATTGGGACACGAATGATGTTTTCGTTATGAAGCCGAGCAGACAGCTCGTTGGATCTTTCGATTCACCTTTTTAAAAAGTTCCAGGTAAACAACTCTCAGACACAATCTCCATATCAACGTCAGAGGCTGTGTGTCAGTTCGCTTTCGTCCAAATAACTACTGAAAATAAGTGTGTCTTGCAGATCCGAAGACTGAAAGTCGTCGTCAACTACGAGATTTTTAATCTCGTCTGATTGATGATCCGTATTTCCAGGTGGACAAGAATCCTCCATATCTTCACCAATGATGTCTGCTTTGCGAAGGCAGTTGATGAGCGTATCCACTTTGAGGCTCTGCCATGAGTGATTACTTCAATGACTCGATTTTAGCAATGTCATCGTTTTTCTGTGCTTACGACCAAGAGTTGTTTCTTTGTGAATAAACTCCAACCATGACTCTTTGTAATGAGCCTTAAAAGCACTTATGATACCTTGGTCCAATGGCTGCAATTTTGAAGTCGAGTTAGGGAGCAAAAATGCACCACCATGTACTGAAGTGCTTGTGTCGCTTTGAATTTTTCCACGGCTGCCTTGTGCCCACTAAAATTGTCTCATACTGAAGGTACTTTCCGTCTCATCTGATAATTTGGGTATAAAATTTACAAGAATATTCCCAATACGCCTCAAATCCCGGGTTCGAAACCGGCCCGAAAGACACCAAAAACTGGATGCCCAGTATACATCTGGTAAAATCAAATGTGTTAAGAATTTCTATAGAATATATAGTTTCCGCCCAAAGATGAGGTAAGCGGCACCTTTCAATACGTAATTGTTTCTTTAAAAGAAATAAAATATTCCAAAGAGTCCAGGCTTTGGCCCTTCGCTTAGTAAAAATTCCAAAATCTCTTTGATTTTGAAAATCGCCCTGAATATTTTAAATTTCCCGAGATTTGCTTATAACGTACTTCATTAGCTTTCGCACCAAACCGGCATTTGGGTCACCGCATACATTTGTAAAACTATAATATCTCTGACTTCGAATATAAACGCTAAACATACGCTAAAACAAAAAAAATCATCGAGCTTTATTTGGACATGTCTGTCTACGGTGACCTATTGTTTTACAAATTCCACAAGTGGTTTTGCGTTTTCAATGTGGCTGTGAATTTTATCCTGTGAGTCGACGGATTTTTTCAAGAGGGGACTACCATTCCCTAAAGAGTTGGAATCTCGTTCGTTGAATTCTTCATTAGACAAGGCACTAGCGTCGGCTATACGTTCTTTCGATTCATTGCCTTTTTTGTTCTGCCTGGCATGAGTGACGAGAACATCGCTGAATTGTTTGACCACTATCGCGAATGAAAGTCCCTGCGAAAGCGCGTACTTTAAATATTTGTCAAGAAGGCGTTCAACGAACCAGCCACATCTCCAAGACAATATTCTAGTAATTTGTAATGTGAGGAAGCAAGGATCATCAAATAGCTTTTGAAGGCGTACTCGAATCATCAGCAAGACTAGAAGATCGTCAGATGACTCTCTGGAGACACCTCGTTTCTTACCTCGATGTTGATCTTCGATAACACCCGCTGAGCATTTAATGGTATCAAACCGAGAGTTTCGAAGCTGCCCATGAGATTTCGAGCAGTGAAAGCTTCTATCCGAGCAAGTTTGTATGGTCCAATGAAGTCATCTTCTTGATGCGCATACTGCCACCCGCGAGCACTTCAACCTTACTTCTTTCTCCGGCCAACTGGTGATATTCTGTCTTTTTGAGCCCAAAATAACAAAGATCAAGAAATTGCAACAAATTCGATGTGTGAGATGGCATTTATAGAGCGATTATTTCATTTTCGTTGCAGATCTTGTCAAACTCCGGTGTCAAATGACTACCATGTCCGTCATGTATCAAAAGTCCATGAGTGCCTTTCGTTATCGACTCTGTCCGAGAGATGAAAACCTTTTCAAGCCACCGGATAGCAATATCTTTGGATGTCCAACCGTTCGCGCTAACTCCCAAGCACCAGATTTCCCCAAGTTCAGCATACAAAGACTCGCAATTTTGCATACCTCCAAAATGATTAATGGGTGCAAAAACAAACCCGTGGAAATGATACACCCAATTGTTGTCGCCCACTCTTGATTTTCGTTCTGAATTGATTGTATTTTCCCCGTACTTCAGACCCTGAAATAACTTTCCTCGCCGCGTTGAAACACATTGAAAAGCCTGTCTCGTACACATTGTACACATCGCTTGACGCGATCCCATGAGTAAGCATCGTGTTATGCACCACATCAAACCAACCTTTTATTACCTTTGGGTCTTGGCACTTTGCTCGTCAATAATCAAAAGGCTCGAGTACTCTGTGTCGGGATTTTGATGTCGTTCCACAAATCTGGAAACGCAATTGGTACCAACTTTTAAATTCACTTCTGTTCAATGCGACGCGAGCACGTAATCTGCCATTTTACCAACAGCATTGAGTTTCGGGGCGAGACCGCGAGAGGCCCATTTGACTTAACTTTTCTCCGCAGTCTTTGTTAATCTTGTTTGGTCTTCGGCTGTTGCGACGTGAATTCTTGACCCTGTCCTCCCCCGTTAAAGAGTGCTGCGGGACACGTTGAAAATGCGTGCTGCTTCCCGAACGCCTTTATCTCACCCTCTTGTGGAGGTTTTAGGAAATGAGATCTTAGTTTCATCGTCCTACAATTCTGGAGTTAATTTGACCAGTTGTGGTGGCATTGGAGGTGTTCGAAAAAAAGAAAGCTCTTTTTGGGACGCGTTTGCTGTTGCCGACCAAATGCCGGTTTGGTGCTGAAGCTAGTGAATCACGTTAAAGAGTATTCCTATAGCCAGTATCTGTAT
>JAKTWD010000210.1:0-13182 GCA_030581935.1 Metschnikowia corniflorae | reverse complement strand
TGTGAAGCGGCGACAACTTCAACAAGGAGCCAAGAAGCGTTTTGTGCTCGTACGATAAGCCATCGGTGCGGTCCGGCGGCTGGAACGAGTCGATCTGTGAAAACACGGCGCTGACCGCTTTCAAGGAAACCAAAGTTTCCCATAGTGTGAGGTGTTTAGTGTATTCTGGGTTGCCGATGTTGAGAGCATGAAGTCTTTCAGATAAGATAGGAAAGATGACATTCAAAACGTCCAACAACGCGTCCTGCTCCACTGACTTCAGGACGACATCTGCCAAAAGTGTGTGTAGGTCTTGTCTGTTGATGAGAGCCAGAACTGTTTCGGGCAAGTTGTTGTTAATCACCATTTCGGGAACCTGGAAACATATGAGGCCGTACGCCGCACAGGACGCCGAGACCGCCAGTAAAAACGCCATTATCCCCACATATTCAGGAGTTTTTTTCGAAAGTACGCGCCGGGCGGCAAACGCCTTGTTGGAAACCTCATACAAGTATAGAAAGGGCAACGGACCGGGTGCACCCAATTCGGTCAAAATCTCCACGAATATCTCATCGGCACAGTCGGTAGAAAGTCTCTCGGCCAGCCCAAAGGTTTCAAAGTTCACTGTTTTGTCTCCAAAGCCCACTCCGAAAAGCGCCGGGATCTCCGATCTGAGCCAAGAGTCAATGGCCTCCTCGGGGCTCACTGAAGATGTGTTTGAGCGGATTGTTTCACTGGAAGATGGCGAAATCTTTGCCGTTTTTTCGGAATTCTCTTTTGGTTTTTGAGCCAGGGTCAGATCCTGGCTTTTTGGCTGCATTTTCGCCTGTTCCGGAGCGGGTGTAGGCGCCTTAGAAACCGCCGGGCCTCTTGTGGCAGGTGCACTGCCAGACACCTGGGCCAACCGCGCCAACCTCTTGTTTCTGATCTGTTGAGCATGTTAGTTTTGTTGGGGATGAAGTTCATAATTGAATTGCCATCCTTGAGTACATACTTCGTCAGGAGTGCTCATATTGTTGGTGGTTCAAAGCGCTTATATTGGAAAGACCAATCTGGTATCCAGTACCGGGGTCGGTGGCAGGTGTACGGGTGTAGGCGTTAATAAGACGTGGGCAGGTAGATAAAGATGTAAGAATGGAGGCGAAGAGCGTAATTGCTTTGGGTGATATTAGTGCAGATGATATGTTTTGGCTCTGTGGTTTTGAATCCGTTGAATTTGATTTCGGTGGTGTTGACTTATAATTGGAAACGTGGAGCACGATATGAGTTTCGCAGCCACCGTTGCTTAATATCGGTCTCTGCGTAAATTGATGTAAGCCTTTGGTAAGGGCGTCATTAATTGATGAGTGATGAATTGGATTTCTGAGATTTTCTCCTTGTGTGCCTGATCTTGTTATTATACGAAATTCATGAAAGTCGAATTGCGACAAAACACAATAAATCCACTGGGTAAGAGCATTGTGGTCTTTGCAGCTCTCAATTTCGCTTGCCCACTCTGCCTATTCAATGAGCACTTCAGCGAAAAGAATTTTTATGAAGCTTGAACACAAAAACTTTTGCGACTCAAACACTGACTTTATCCACAGTCCTTTGATACAGGCCTCTGTAAACTGAGACAATCTCGACAGTATCCTTACCAGGCTGCAGCTTGCAGCCAATACCCACCACCACCGCAGCTGCAAAGAGCGATAACGCCAACGGGTCAGCACTTTTTTGCTCTCTCCCAGCTTACGTCTTCGATCTCTTAGATATATGAAGGTGCATACGGCAAGACAGATGATAATTCACATGAATTGCAACTCCATCGGGTATCAAGATTCTTAGCTAATCCCATACGTTTGACACTCAACTCGGCCATCCATCCGTGCTACAGAAGTAAATTCAAATTGACAATTTCCAGTTGTGCTTGATACAGCAAACTAAAGATGTCTGAATTTTCACGGAAGTCACCGAGATACCCCCTGATCCCCCGTTTCGAACTTGAAGTATGGTTCAATGCCGATACCGGACCCGACAAGGTAGATTTAGATATCGGGGCTGGAAGAGACAATGCAGATAAACCTAAGATTTTCCCTGCGCTCAGAAAAACAGAACGTGAGTTATTAGCCGTCGGGGATTACAGCCATGAGTACTTGAGCATATCGTGGAAACATTTCAAAACAAGTGCGGAGCTTTCGATTCTTTCTTGCACCAAGTCAGCTGCTACCTCCAACGGTAGTGTTTTGGAGCACTTAAAGTCAGCAATCCCGGGTTTTTGTTGACTGAATACACCATCTCTGACCTTCGAGAGCGGTTCGGCATTTTTTTTTAAGTTCTAGTTCAAACGACGAAGAAGTCGAACACACAGAAGTGGTTTTTGTGCTGCGTGACCTCATTGAAGCTGAATCCAGGAACTCTGCGCCGAACCATGTCTGGATTTTCACGCCCGCATCTGCCCAAACTCGGATTCTCATAATCCTCGGGCATCAACTTGCGACTTCCTGGTATCTCTTCTGGGGTATTAAATAAGTCTGGATGGGTGCAAAGTTTGTTCAAAGTGTCAATAGCCTTCAAAGAATGAGAGCTGATCCTCTTTTTGTTCGCATCGAAAGAGATGAAAGCTTATTAACTGTTCTTGGAATTCTGTGAGGCCAACATAAACCACGTACTCGTACTTGAGTGGTACTTGACTGGCAAATACTCTGAAGAAATATCGTTGGTACGCCAAATGATGGACTTAGAGACGAGCAGAGACAACTCGATCGACTTTTCTTGCCTTTTCGCTACCTCCTTATCAGTTGCATCGGCATCTCGACCCTTCAATATCAAGTTTTCAAAGTTCTTTCTGAATCGTTTCTCGCGCCAAGTCAGCCAGGGTTTGCAATGTTAAGATGTGAAAATTACTCGGAAATATCGTTCTGGATTGGTGTGCCCCTCAAAATGAAACGTATTCACATCGAAGAGCAGTGAGAGCAGTGAAGGTAAGGGAATCACCATTTTTGAGACAATGACCTTCATCCGCGAGCATAAGTCCCACCTCAGTGCCAGCTAACTTGTCGACATTTCTTTGTAGAGTTTCATAGAAGATTATGGAATGTTGCTACCAGAAGCAACAGATTACTGCTGGAGGGCTCGGCCCAAGTCAACCGCTTTCCTGCTCTTGCCATCGACTGCAAGAGGGGTAAGCACGCCTTCTCTCAACTACTTGATGACCCCATTGGCTCAGTTTCTGACGAGAGAAGATGAACAGACAATGATGCGCTTTTCAATAATGTTCTAACCACGAGGTTCCTGCTGCAATAATGTCCACATGAGTGTTGACCGAGGCCGCTAAGGTGATTTTGTGTCTCGATTCAAAGTCTATTGCGGAGTCCATTGTAGTCTCACAGCAGTTCTTATGTGAAACCGGTGCTTTGCACTTAGCCGGCGCTTTTCAAAACGATTCCAAGCGGGTACCATACTGTGTACTTGTTGAAGTCACGTGGGCCAACCACGACCAAAGCCTCGTTGGGGTCGAAAGCAGACACTTACCCGTACTGTGACACTGAAAAGAAGAAATTTTTGATTTGAAACACAAACAATGATAGCCAGGGAGAAAAAGAGAGGCGTCCATCTTATCGGACGGAAACCGGTGCAAGCTTTTGCTTCCAAGTGAGAACCTGCGACGTCTAAAAGCGCACACTCATTTCTGGGTCAAGCCTACAACAGCCCAGCCAAAGACGCGAGACCAGAAAGGGTTCACCAAATGGTACGAATATTTATCTGATTTCATGAATTTTCTTTATTTGATAATTGAAAATGGCAAACTGTCCGTCGAAATTACAAACACAACTTTTCTTCTATCTGGTCCACATTTTTATTTCTTAATGCCTCGCTCTCCTCCAGTTTCTCGCTTAAGAAACAGTGTAGCACGTTTCCGTAATTACCGTGCTTCGTAACACAAATTACGGGTTTCTACTGAGGCTCTGACCATATATCGTAGTTTTGCCGTGATACGTTTTTTCACAATCATTTTACAATTTTCTGGAGGGCACTCATTGGCCGATGCTGCAGTTTTATTCAAATTATGAACTAAAGCCACAAGCAAATGCACCTGGATTATGGTACCATTTCTCTATTATGGCAAATTACGGTAGCGTGTGTCCACTTTTATGGCAACATTACGATTTCAACCTTACGGCAAGTACATATGTATGACAGCGCCCTCCCCTTGCAAAAAGGGCTGATCCTAGATGTGAGTTTTTCAAGCAGTTTGTGCAACTCTTACACTTTCATGTATTCGTCTGCGTCTATCAAAAAGAGCAAGTATTTCATTTGTGAGTACATGATTATATAGAGCATGCGGAACGCGATTCCTTCTTGCAGGTAAGATGTTGATATATCTTAAGTGAGGCCTACTGTGGGTTTCATTCTTGGGCTACGCAATATGAATCATATTTGATTTTTTAGAGTAGCTGTAAATCTTGATAGTTCCTCTTACTACTGGCGTTGGAACAAAATTGGAATTCTACTCATGTCAAGAGTCTGGCATATGTAATTATTCTATAATGCGTAGTGATGATACCTGCAGTCTGATTTCGGTTCAGCATGGAGCGAGTATTAGTGACATAAACAAATTCAAGGCTTGACGTCATAACTGGAATGGGTGCAAAAACCTTCAGGTTGGGCGGTGGCTACGGTGGCTAAAGCCGGAAATCGTGAATGTGCCATAGTGTGACCGTAATTCTGCCGTAATTCTGCCCTAATTCTGCCCTAATTCTGCCCTAATTCTGCCGTAATTTGCAACACCAAAATGTTTAGCCGTGGTGCGACGCGTTCTGCATATACCTTAGCGAGCCCTGCCACAGATTCCTTCGAGATCGCTTCAGATTGCGACGCGCTCTTGATACTCCATAGACTTCGATCGCGTTATTGGCTTTCTTTACACATACCACCTAAACCCACCTGACCCTCAAAAATTATCAAAATCGCAACTATGTCGCAAGAGGAATTGAACCCCGAGGAGGTCGAGAACTACGTTGTCGGCGAAAAGAAAACAATCGAGGAGTACACTAAACTTGACGCCGAGGATGAGAGTTTGGCCAAATGGAAGGCCTCTTTGGGTTTATCCTCGGACTCCACGCCATACCCTGTTCCTGCAGGAGACAAAAGAACAGTGGTTATTGTAGAAATGGCATTGGTGTTCCCTGACCAGCCGGATTTGCAGTCTGTGGTGATCCCAATGGAAGACGCTCAAGGCGCCACGATCAAGAAGGATATCCATTTCTCCATCAGAGAAAAATCCGTCTACGAGTTGCGCATCAAGTTCAGGGTGCAGCACGAGATCATCACGGGGTTGAAGTACTTACACTCGGTCAAAAAAGGGCTCGTTCGCGTGGACAAAGTTGATGAGCCTTTGGGGTCCTATGCACCTAATACTAAGGAGAAGCCATTCTACGAGAAGTCTTTCGGAGCGGTCGAGGCGCCTCTGGGGATGTTTGCCCGTGGCTCTTACTCGGCGGTGACAAAGTTTGTCGATGACGACAAGACCGTGCATTTGGAGTTTCCATGGTCATTCCAGATCACAAAATAGATGGTGAAAACCGAAATGGCGGTGTAGGTAACTCCAATTATGAAATGATACCCTGTGCGTGTAAAGCTGATAAAGATGGTTGCTGTACTCAATGGCTCAATGGTATAGTGACTGGTGAGAGGGGAGCAGTTTGAAGGGTTGAGGTTTTGTGTGTGTATCTGTTTCCTTTCTGCAGAGAGTTCTTCGATATTCAGAATAATAAATGAATAGTTGTCCCAAGAGTGATGAAAATTGTAAAAGCTAAGGCGAGAAGTACGTGCTCACATCAGCCTTGCCTCTCAAATTATATCGAAGTGCAGTAGTTCACATGAAATATATATAATCAAAATATTCATTGTCTTCTTTTGAGGCAAGTTTTTTATCTACCCTGTAGCCTAGCTGTTCGGTAAGAAGGTGTTATGTATTGTGGAAATCAAGAAAGACAGAGCGAGTCGAAAGACTAGTCTTTTGGTTTCATGAAAGGCGATAAAAGTAAATCGGCATTTTCGAGCGCTACTCGGCATCACAAAGTATGGAATCTTTGAGACGCATTAGCTCCTACTGGTTCAGCGGAACTTTACTTGATTAGAATTAGTAGTAACATAGATAAAACCTTCCTTCATACACTGTAAATAGCAATCAGATATCATCAGCATTCAACAAACCCCAATCCAACAGCTGAAGCCTATACATTCGAAATCAACTCACCCATTAAACAATGCTCTCTTTATAAAAAAAGTGACTCACTTCAACCCTAGCCTCTTGTTGGAACTGGCTCTGACAGGAACATATGAAGGTGCCCGCTTCACCCTGGCGACGGCAACATTCCCCTCAAGTGACATAGATTCGGAAGCATTGTCCAGAAGGTTAACTGCCTCTGTAGTGGCAACGCGGAGGGGTATATAAGGAGGAGCTTTTTGGGGTTGTGCCGGCTTGTGTGAGAGGTTCAGAGCAGAAGTGACCACCTTTGTGGCTGGAGATTTGTAGTTTTTGCCGTATCTGCTTGCGAATCGATTGGGTTCAGGGCTATCCATGTCCAAGTCCGCCGCAGTGGTGAACCCATCCGTCTGGTAGTCTGCATACCTCGTGCCCTGGTTAATATACCTGCTCTGCTTCTGGTTGTATGCCTTATAATAAGCTTTGATATCGAAGGTATGGTCAGTAAGCTTTCGGCCTCTGATCTCGTACAAAATCCTTAAGCTGTTGGCGTCTTTGAAAGGCAAGCTCAGATCGCAAAGGTCGCGGATATTATTTAAGAATCTCGACGGGGTATCGATACTCCTGTGCCAGCCGTCTCCACCGTTCACTTCCGCGTATGCAGAAATGAAAAGAAGAGCCTGGGCCCTACTTGTGGCAACATAAAAGCAACGGCGCTCCTCGTTGATAGTTTCCGGGATAGACTCGTTACTCGCAAAAGATGCTGGTAAAAGACCCTCACTTAGACCAGGCACGAACACCACGGGCCATTCCAAACCTTTAGATCCGTGGATGGTTGAGATCGATACTTTTGGTTGTGTGTCGTCTTTCGTGCCCGGATCTGTCTCGTATAGCGAGATCAGCTCGAGGAACTTCCGCACATATGTGGGTCCTGTGAGCTCCTCTGTGGGTGCCTCAAAGTCGTCTTCGTAATCCGGAAACGACACTTCTGGAGGGGGCACAAACGCTAGCAATTGCGACTTTATCTCCTCCACATTGAGGTCGGCATCCTTGGTATTCTCAAACTCGGCCACGATGCCTGATTTCTTGTATAGCAAATCGAACGCTTTTGCCAATCCATCGACTCGTTCGAGATGGTCGGGGTCGAAGTCGGAGAGCAAGATATGAGTCGTTTCTTCGAGCACCTGCAAGAACATTTTCAAGTTTTTCCGCAAACTTGGCCCGAGAGAAGACTTGATGTCTGCAGACGCGATCTGCTCGAGCACCTCCAATGCCGTCTGCTGTGGATTCTTCGCCCTCTGTGAATCGATCAAACTCTCCAAATCAGACAACTTTTTCGGCCCAAGACCTCGTTTCGGGTAGTTCAAACACCGCATCAACGCCAACTTATCGTTGTCGTTGGCCACACACCGGAGATAATCGACCATCGCCACGACCTCTTTGCGGTCCCAAAACGCCTTTCCTCGGACCATAAAGTAGGGGATATTGGCCTTCACAAGCTCGGTCTCGATGGCCCTGGTCTGGAATGCGGAACGGACCAAGATCGCCATATCCGAAAAAGAAAAAATTTCTTGCGGGAGCCCCGCCAAGAACCCGATCTGGAGTGCGATCCATTTCCCCTCGTCTTCGTTGGAGCTGAGTGTGGCCAGCACAGGTTTGATTGAGTTTTTGTGTTGCGAAACAAGATTCTTCACGACACGCCCCGACTGCTGGCGCATCAACTTCTCGGAAATATCGAGGATTCCCGACGTGGACCTGTAGTTTTCATTCAACGTTATGATCTCACACACGCGGCCCTGTCTTTGCATATAATAATCTCTCATTTTCTCGAAATTGACTGCTTGCGCGTCTCGGAACGCGTATATGCTCTGGTCAGGGTCTCCCACGATTGTAACATTAGACTGTGTCTCGGGTTCGGAGGGGTCGCCTTTAGCAAAGTTGTACATGAGCTGCAACTGGATCTCGTTTGTGTCCTGGAACTCGTCCACGAGGGTGTGCTCGACGAACCTCAAAACTGGGAATCGGCTTATGATCCGGTAGCAGTACAAGAGACAGTCATCAAAATCCAACACCTTGTTTTCCTGAAGCTCAGTCTGGTATGCACTATATACGGGAGACAAAAACAAGCTCGCGTCTTTCAGCGCCGCATAGTCCTCGGGAAACAAGCCCTTAGCTTTTGCAGTGGAGATCTCCTTCTTGATTCGTTTCATGTCGTATTCTTTGTGCTTATCTTTGGACATGCCTCTAGCTTTGAAACGGGCCGTTTCTTTAGGTGGAAGAAGTTCGAACGCGGCCCACTGTTCTGCCGGTATCCGCTTCTCAAGGACATTCTTCAACATCTGCTGCGAGTCTTTCTCGTCGGCAATCGACATTCCCTGAAGCCCTATTAGCCTGCCGTATCTCTGGATGATCTTATAGCAGATGCTGTGGAAAGTTCCAATGAGAAGTCTTCCCACGGCGATTTCTGTGCCCGCAAAAAGCTCGCGCAACCGCTCCATCATCTCGTTTGCGGCCTTTTTGGTGAAAGTGGTCACAATCACATGTTCTGGCCTGATACCTTCATGGAGCAAGAGATATGCCACCCGCGAAACCACCACTTTGGTCTTTCCTGTTCCAGGACCAGCGACGATCTGGAGGATTCCTGAGCACGGCGACGTGACTGCCTGGCGCTGCTTGGCATTGAGCGAAGCCAAGATTTTGTTTTCGAGCTCTGACTCATCCATACTTTGTGGTAGTTGTGTGTTTCAGGTGTGTTTCAGGTGTGTTTCAGGTGTACTTCAGGTGTACTTCAGGTTTATTCAGGTGTATTCAGGTGTGTTCAGGTGTGTTCAGGTGTTTGGTGGGACTATTTACGATTTGGTACGCGACTGCAAAAGTGCAGACCGGCGCGTTATGGTTGTGAGTCGTTGAGAGGTCTCAGAGTAGCTTTGTGATAAGGGTGTGGAAATGCAAAAAAGTCAATGAACGACAAATTTTTGAAGGTAGATAATCATGAAAGAGCTAGAGAATATTTTATTGAACGAGAATCGACGTGAGATCCCAATTTAGTGTTTTCGATGTTACACCCAAAAATGAGTCCAGCTTTGTTATTTCTATTAAGGAAAATGAAGAGCACGTTGCGCATAAAGTGCAAATGATAAAGAGAGCTTTAAAAATATATAGAAGTCTAAAAAGCAAAAAGTGACACCATGGCTTGAAATTTCATTATGACGATATCCCGAACTGAAGCTTTAAAATTTGATATTATTTGTGGGTATGAATTTGGATGTTACTGTAACTCTTCCGTTCATGTGAAGCCTGAGTGCGTGTTCTTGGCACAGGATTCACAAATTACTAGTTAGCACACGATCAGTCATGGTTTGAGCTCGTGCAGAATTTTCTGGTGAGCAACGGAGCTATTTTTGCGTTTTGTTTTTCGAAATGGTCTACAGTTCTTTCTCCATTTTCCTCCATTCTTGTTAATTGGCTGGAATGTGATACCGGGTTTATCTAAAGCATCCCAGTATACCCTAAATCCTCCACTATTGCTTAATAGTTTCTATTTTAAAGACTCCTACAAGCAGAGAAAGTCGCATTAATATTCATCAAATACATACACGACATAAGATCCAACGTAGCGACTCAACATAAACATCCAGTATGCTGGCCTCTGGGTTAGACCCAGCCTGACACCAGTGTTGTGGTGAATTCCTAAATCGTCGTAAATACCGTAACGTGTATGGCTATTTACAATGATTTTCGAGGTTACGATTACGATTGCCAGTTATTTCGTAAATATGAAATAAGAAATTTACGAATTCGTAAACTCCACGGGGGTCTTTGACAGCCGAAGACTATACAACGCGGATGATGGGCTTTTCATGTTAGCACCGTCTGAATATTTATTCTTTGCACAAAATGATATTGTCACAAGATATAGAAACAGATGGCGCTGTACTCAAAGACTTGAGTTTCATCATCCGTAATCAAAACAAGTAAAAAGATGCCTGCGAGAGTCGCTGACAATGACGTAGACAGCACTTCCGACCCCAGTGACCACGGTGCTGGTGACTCAATTGGGTAGTATCTCCAGAAGAACTAAGAATACTGTGTGTACATTCACTGACCACCTATGAGCCAGCATGTGAGGCTCATCAAACTGAAGAGTTGCCGACAATCCCCTTCAAGGCTGGGCTTTCAAAAGCCATCTGGGACCTCAATGGTTTGATACTGGCGTATAACCCTTTTCATCCTGGTCATTTCCATTCTACACCTCTGTAGCATGAGCCTCGGTGAAGACAAAGTTGTGGGTAATTCGTAAAAATCGTAGATATCGTAATCGTAATTGTGATTTACGATGACTTCTGAAATATTTATCACGATTACGATGACCAGTCATTTCGTAATTACGAATTACGAAATTTACGAATTCGTAAATTGCACGGGGGGTTTTGACAGTCGTAGACAATGCAACACAGATGGCGGGCTTCTCCATGTCAACACTATCTGAATCTTCATTTTCTACAATTAACGTATTGTAATAAAGAAGAGAGCCAAATTGCTGCCCGAATTCATCAAAATGTTGGTCTTTCTCAAATATATAGGTAAGCTTCCTGGTTGTGAGAAGAATGATACGGATCGGATTAAATCGAGGAGGTGCACTCTGAGGGCGATGATAAAATCACCGATGAGTTGGCCGAAGAGCCAAGCGAGAGTTGGAGCGAGGCCTCCGAAAACTCCATCAGGGACATGAGCAACCTTGAGTTCGACGACATCGGTGATACTATTGTCGGAGAAATTTCTGAGAGCGTTACCAAAAATCTGGGCCAGAAATCTCACATTCAAATGAGTGATATAAATTTCGTATCGGGGGACAAAGGTGACAAAAATGGAATGGCGAGAAGCTTAGTACCGCTGGACGAATGATTCAAGTTGTTTTTGTTGCGGTTCTTTTCAGAAGGCAACTTCATCGGCTCGATCCTCAACGTCGAGTCAATTTATGATACTTACGAAAGGCCTTAGAAGTTCATTGACTACCAAAAGGGGCTCGGATTATATCAATACCCAGGGCACATTTGCTCCCGCAGAAGGCTCGGTTCGCCAACTGTCAGGGTAAATTATATATCATTAGAACTTGGATCCGTTATCACGACCACTTGCAGTTCTTCATGCTGATTCATGTGGCCCACTTCATCATCCTGTGGAACGTCACAACTCGTTGTATGTTTTGACGATTGTGGAATGGTTTTCGCGGTATGCCCATGCCGTTCCTACTCGTTATAAGAGTGATGGTGGTGACCGACACAAGGAGTTCATCGCTGAGGCTGCGAGACGTTTCGGATTGTCTCTGCTTCCACGGGAAGTGAGATCTGACAATGGCAATGAGCTTGTCAATGATGATCTTGAGAGTTTTTCGGAACATCATGTCATTTGAAATGATCTTACGAATCCTACGGGGGTTCCTTGAGCTCCTGGCCTGAAGCTGTTATGTTTGCAACCATCTTGATCAATTAAATTCTACGAGAATACCAGGAAGGAAGACACTAATGGAAGCCTTACGTCGAGAAGCACGTAAACAGCCCGAGCATCATATTTTTGGCTGCTTAGTTCATGCGATAATTTTCTTTGAATTAGGTATCTCTCCATGGGAAGACTCCCCAGTGAGGGGTGCGTATCTTGGGCCAAGTGCTCAACGTCCAGGTCATAGGATTCTTTCTTGATCCACCGCTTGTGGTTGACTGTTCACTAGTCAAGTTCGTTGAAACGATATTTCACTTCCCCAAATTCAGTGTTGAACCCTTGAAATTGAGGTACCATAATGGATGCCCTCTGGGGTTGTTGCCTGGAATCCAACGGCCCAAGTCATTGTCCACGAGGAGCAGTAAGGAGGCAGAATTTGAGGCGCTTACGATGAAAGAATTCTTTGATACATTCACTGATCTTGAGAGGTCTATTCTTGATAGAAGAGTGTCTGGACTGATGGCTGCGACGAGCCAATGTCTGACAGGTAATAAGGATGTATTGGGATTGAGTCCCTCGTGTGTGGGTGCTAGGAATGAAGTTCGAGCTGATTCTACTGAGTTGACGATGGAGACTTTGGAAACAGGGAAGACTTTCGGTGTCTGAGTCAGTTCCACCTGGATTAGGATGGAGACTTTCGAAACAGGGGACACGACTTTCGTATTGCGCGTAATGCGATTCGTAATTACGAATACAGGAACTGTCATTGCGATTACGATCGTAGATTGAATAACCGTAATCGTAATTACGAATCGTAGTACGACAAAAACCACATCACTGGCAGTAGCCTAGCAGTAGTCAAATCAATTTCTTCATTGCTCTCATTGCAACATAGCTTCATGGAGTCTCTTTCATTTTGCCGTTTTGCCCTTGCTGGGTTATTCTGCTATGTGTTCACATTGATCAATAATTAACGATTCATCTGATGCACTCGCGCAGGAGCCCAGTTCAGTTCACCTTTGCACCTTCTCCTAAGCAGTTCATCGAAATACTCCCTATAATTTTCATTCAGATTGAGCGCATTTATACATCGCCTTAAAAAAAGTCACCAAAATATCTTGAAATAAAGCTCTTCTCAAAAATTTGGAACAACATCCATGATTCCTCCACCTCTGTTGGAATTTATGACAACGGTAAGTTAGATGCGAACCACGTGACAGGCGATTCACTTAAGTCTACTGGATCGATATTTATAGATAGTTCAGCTGTCTTGGTTTGATCAGCCTAATCTATCTTTTGTATTGTAATTTTGCTTGATCCGAAAAGAAGGAAGAGGAGAAGAGCTTTCACGCGAATGAAAAAATCTTCCACGGAGCGTGGTCGCGCCCAGGCCGCGCTCGGTATACCGGTCACAGGCGCTAAGACCCTAAAAACCAACACTCCCTTGATGTTGGGACTGAACGAACCTTATCAGAGGGTCGTATAGTTTCGGCATCAGGTTTTCTCGCTCCCTTCTCCCTGTTCTGAATGTTCCATGAATAGGGCTTCGTCATGGACTCGTGTACAGAACATGTCTG
>JAKTWD010000209.1:0-13241 GCA_030581935.1 Metschnikowia corniflorae | reverse complement strand
ATCTGTATGCCTGCATCAACACAGCTGGGCCCAAGTACTGCTGCTGGTTCCACCAGTAGGAAGGACAAGAAGTGGAACAACAAGCACACAAGATGCACTCGTACAACCCGTCCAACTTGGCTCTGTCCTCGATGCTTTGAAGATTTTCCCTTCCGTCTGTGGGAGGCGTGTTTCTCTGCAAGTAAGGCTGAATCGACTTATACTGTTTGTAAAAGTGGGTCAAATCAGGCACAAGGTCACGCACGATGAACATATGCGGCAACGGGTAGATTTTTGTGTCCTTGGCGGTGTTGGTGTCGATCCTGCACAAACAGGCCAACGTGTTGGTGCCCCCTATGTTCATGGCACATGACCCACAAATGCCCTCTCTGCACGATCTTCTGAATGTCAATGTGGCATCCTGTTCGTTTTTGATCTTCAAAAGCGCATCCAAAACCATGGGCCCGCAATCGTCCAAGTTGACGTCGTACGTCTGCATCTTGGGCTCCACCTCCGGGGTGTCCGGGTTCCAGCGGTAGATTTGAAACTTTTTGATTCTGTGCTCGGCGTTAGTGGCCAAAGTACGCCGGAAAAACTGCACGCGGGGCGCCGAACGGAGAAGCGGTCTGAACATTGTGGGAATATGCTGAATGGATAAATATGAAAGCTTTTTTTCAAGTTTTGTTGTGTAGTTGAAGACAAGCCGGTGAAGAGCAAGTAGAAGGTAAATGTAGCCTAGGCAAAAGCAGAGGCACCTCCTCCACGCGACCCGGAGTTTGGAGCCGCCGCGCTCGGTGCAGGCACATGACATGGAAAAATTTCATCTCAGCGCGCGCTGATTGGCTGACCCCGGAAAAACGCCCTTGCTTACTGCCGCGCCGTGACGCCTCCTGCAGGCCGTCCCCGGACTAATGGACACCACCGGCCTCGCTATGGGTTGCCAAAGGTGAAAGCCCCCTATAACACAAGTGGTTCGTGAAAAAAGAAGGCGTTGTGGCGTGAGAGGGTATAAATCTCCAGGGATATTCCTATTATTGGAGAGCTGCCTGGCAGTGTTAGGTGAGAACTTGGTGCGTTTTGTTGTTTCTTTGCTTGCAAGAATATGTGCGGTCAGTCCATTGTTCGCATCCACTGAACAATCTGTGTGCACGAATCAGCTTAATCTGGAACGGTGGGGCCAGATCTTGGTTTGCACGCGGTTCGGCTTGGCTCCTTTGCTGTGGTAAGCCCAGGAATTGGCTGGCTTGATGGTCACGTGACACCCCGGCGTTTCACGGGTGGCGCCGTCTGCGCTCGGCTCAACGAACACGGCTGAACATTTACCCGGCCAAACTCTACAAACCTTGGTAGTCGTTAGTTCTGGCTTGGAAATTACTTTGGTATCGCGAGCCACCGGAACCAAATTGATTGGGTAGTCGGGGAGGTGCTGCTCGTGTGGGATAAGTCACGTGACACGTGAGCCGGGTCGAACCAGGTGCCCAACCCGAGTATGAAAAGAGAGTTTGAATAAGTTGCTGATCTTGATAACAGGCAGCACTTTGTGGTCGACGCACATTTTGCGTCTTTCTATTGTGTAGTTCTTCTCTTAAATAGTAGCTCGCTTTTATCAGCCAATACTAGTAGCTGCATTGATTCACCCAAGACTCGCTAATCCGCATGGAAACACTAGCCCCAATTCCTCTTCATGATCCTGTGAGGAAATGAATTTGAAAAATTCTGTATCCTACTCCTCTTCTTCATCCGATTCTCAGCAAGCATTTCGCCGGCCGTGATCATCCCTCGTGACTTGAGCATTGCCAATATCTCTACCGATCTTGACAGAAGCCTCCCTGACCAATTTGTAACGAAATTTCCAATTCGTCAAAAAGTGCTTCGAAGAAGCTGACATGGCAGGCAGCGAAACAGACTCTCGCCGGGTTTACGAAACTTGTAAAAGGCAAGGGTATCCATGCTTTTGCTTTCACCCGAATGCCTGCGCTTCAAGCTCGTCACTGTCGCTGTCTGTTGCATCGTCATCACTGCAACGATCGTCTATGACAAGCGAGGGCATGTCTCTGTTTGCACTTCGTTATACAACTCCCCGACAATGATTCCGTAATGTCGGATATTTCATGTCGCTTGAGGGCTAATAGAAGTGACTCTAATTCCAGAAAGTTTGCGGTGACAAAATGCTGCTCCTTCGAAGTTCCCAAGTGTAATATCTACAGCAAAACCTAGGTCGTGGCCATGCAAGGTTGTTTTCCAGACAGATGGGACTTTCTTGACTTGCGGGTCACAGGTGCTGAGATATTTTTCGATAGCCATTTTCCATAGTACTCCAAAGCTTCGAAATTTTGCTATTTTGTGACAACTGTATGTGTATCGTTCACATGGCTTGAGCCCACGGCTATGAATTCGCCTTACATAGGATTAATAATCTTCGTATCGACGTTATAAGAAGCGATAGTCTTGACTTATTCAGACGCTGCGATACCAAATTGTTTCATGATGAACGCTTGTGTCACATTTAATATATCGCCTCTTTGACAAACCACGAACGGGTGGTTAAGGTATGTGATACCTGATTCAATTGTTGTAGAATTTTGTATTTGTTTCTCAAAGTGTCCTCCAAAGAATGAGACATCGGCACATCTTCTTCATTTGTAATTTGACCGCCCCTGGAAGAAATCACACCCTGGAATAAATCACCCCCTGTAATAAGTCACCCCCTGTAATAAGTCACCCCCTCAGAGATGGTGAAATCAATAGGCGCCTTTGATTTCGCTCTGCTGAAGTCTGCCGCGACTGTACTCGGGTCTTCGTTAGTGAATAACAAACCTGGTACCCCTGAACAAAGTTTAGAGATTTTGTGAAGATTGTCTTTGTATTCTTCCAGTGGCGATGCACTAAGAGCCTTTTTCAAAACACTTCGGGGGCTTCCTGAACTGTGCCAGCACATTGATCGACTGTCGCATCCTTATCATCTTGTTGGTATTCACCGTAGACCTCAGAGAAGACGTTCTTGATCCCGGACCTTTTCGGCTGAGAGGCCTGGACTCTTTAATAGCCCGTTTGTACCGGGGATCGAGAAGAATAGCACCTAAAGTGTCTTGTTTTCCGGGTAATTTTTGTCATCAACAGGGTGGTATTCAAGTAGCTTTTCCCCCACCTTCTTCAAGCCGAAAGCAATGAGAGGATTACCGCTTTCGACAGGGAAAGTTGAAGATGTTGCGGTGGAAAGAGTTTTGAATATGATTTTCCGACTTGCCAAATCGTTGTATGACGAAATCTACTACTACGTCGTCCCATTTCGTGTTGTCGAGAGAGCCCAGAATCGATCGCTCTTGTGTTTGGTCGGGCGATTCGATTGCTCTACAACAACTTGGCACTTTTGACTATGAACTGAAAAACAGGTTCATGGATTGGACGACCACGCAAATCTTGTGTTTCGACTTTAGCTGGACATGGAACGAGTGGGTGGCCGTTCCGTTAAATAAAATCGGAGACAACCTTTCGGCTAAAGAAAATCAGAGACAACCTTTCGGCTATGGTACCGGGCGAGAACTGCAGAATGAGAGAAGTTGGGTTGGACGAGTTCTACCAAAGCTTGAACATCTCATTGTTCCCCGACTCGACCAATAACATGATTGATCACAACTATGAAATATATGGTGGCGACAACGAGAAGTTGAAAACCATCATTAACGCCTCAATCTCTAATAGATTTGATGCGATTAAGCAGAATCAGATGCTGACCGCTCAGGAAGAGCTCATTTACGAATCCAATCTACGCATGCCTCTTCATGAGGTAGCCAACAACCTTTGCGACACTCAAACAACGTTTCACTTGACTATTCTTGAGATATGGCGCACACTTCGTGGAATTGATCATGAATTTCGCTAAATTTCGACAGACTTTTCTAGCTTTATACAAGGTATAAAATGTCTACGCAACCCTACGTCAAGCACACTTTCAACAACTCTGGGTCGAACTACCGAATATTGTTTCTCCTGGTCCAGAAACGTATTGATCTCATGTCTCCCGCTTTTACAGAGCACGTTATTCCCACGCATCGGTATAGATCTGTGTCATTTCTGGAATTTCATGAAACTAGTGACTTCGGCGATCTCCGGAACCATCCTGAACCGTCACAAACAACCACACAATACTTACCGTTGTCACTGGCACCCACAAATCTGCTACTTTTTCTTTTTCAAAAAGAATCAGTTGTATAGAGGGGACACCCATGTGAAGCTACAATATCTATACTCGTAGAGAAATAATACATCTTGGAAAAGGCGCTGAGTAGTGAAAGAGCCCGACTTTCCCAAGCCTTACTCTCTACTCCTTACCCTCTCCGCTTCTGCAAATCGTATCAGTACGTTCTGACCCGAGTATGCTCCAAAAACTTCTTTAACCTGCGTCTCAGAAGTGGTTGAAGCACAATGCCCGATTACGCATCCTTTCTTCTCGAACAAGAAGCTCGGCGAACAGTCTCCACGTACCAATTGAGGTTACGCATGTTTACGTTCTGATGATTTAATGGAACCGAATTCAATTTCATGGGCTGTGTCATGACCATCTAACTCCACCAAGATTTCGTGTAGCTGCATTCGCTGTAAAGATGCTGGAGCATACCTGCCAGATCTACCCTTTCAAGGCATAAAAGACATAGTCTCACTTCACCACAAAGCACCATGAGAGGGGACACGCCGTTGTTCACGCGTGTTGTGGTGTGATCGCTTCCAACTGTCTTTGGAGCAAACATTCCGTGCTCTTGACGGACGTTACCCACGGTTCGATATCCCTCTTTTCGGCTCTACGACCTTTCCATGTCCCGGAACTGGTCCCGTTCTTCTGGGCAAATCTATTGCTCCAGCATCGAAAACTTACGATTTTCACCATCATATTGTGAAGAGCTTCACATGCGAGAATAAGGGTACATGGACTTCCGAAACAAGCCCGCTTGCAACTTGTTGGAGATCACTACACGGGTTGTTTCAGCTGAACTCTACACGGGCCTCACCAAATGCGTGACCTAAGTCTGATTTTAGATACCGTTTTCGTGATGGAAAAAGTACATGCAAGCGAAGGGTTCGTAGAAGCTTCCACCTAAAGCGATTCTGCTACATCTGAGTATTTGAAAATATATGCGTGTCCAGCGTGGACATACAAGCCATTTGAGAATCGAGCTTTTGTATCGATTTTCAGATCTGGCTCAACAATGCGGTGTTATTAGTGTGCCTTCACATTCCAGCTCCCCATTCCCCGTATGGATATTCGCAGAAACTGGTCAAATCGGTTGCTTTGTTGCTTGGCAGATTTGAAGAAAGAACGGATCTGCGAGGGCGAGTCCAACATAACCTTCATTCGTCACTGACTCAGTGATTGCATATATCTCCCACATCTCCCGTTTGGCCATTCGAAGGTCAGATATTAGCGGTAGTTCTGGTCAACCGAACTATGGACCAAGCCTCGGGAAAGGTGCTCATTTTGCAGGTAATGAATAGATATTATCCTGACGTCATTCCAAGAAACACCTTATGACTCTTTGAAGAAACCCATTCGGAGTGCCACGCCCTCTGCGGCTTTGAACTCTGACTAGCATTTTCCCCGACACCCACCTTCAAGGCGATAGCGGTCGATGCATACCAATACGTCGGTGATTAACGTATAGCAGGAGACTCAGTAGCCCTCAGCTTTTCCTATGGGAGTTTATGACATATTTTCTGGATTCTCTCAAACCACATTGCCAGACTATTGGCATCGGTTGAAGTCTGACAAATTCATGTATTGCAGCGAAATGAGCTGAGATAGTGTTGAAGGAGCTGCTTTAGCCCAGAAACACACACATTTGGAAACGCGTTTTTGATCTTCAAGTACGGCTGCATAAGAGAATTGGCTCTTCTCCTTCATTTGGTTTGATGATATCGTGTGACTTTTAATTTTAATTCTAGAAGACAGTCTTTACAAGCGCAAGGCTAAAACAAGGCGAAGAACCTGCAAACAGATAACTGATTGTGCTAGCGATAACCAGTCCAGGCTAAAAAGACAGTGAATTTTCCAAGGCTGGCTCGAGTCTCTCAAAACGACCTATATCGATATTGTTGACCCGTCAATCTTCCATATCTCAGCTGCCATCAATCCCTTGTATTCTCACTGCACATACATCTCCGCCACGACTGGCAAAGCAGTGAAGACGATATGGGGTGGAAAACCAAAGTGACATGTTTGTTACAATTCGATGGTTAAACTCGACACTCTCACGCATATATCATGGCACTGGCTATGATATTTGCGTTAAATGTTATTAGCCAAAACTAAGTATAGCACCACATACGTCTTTCATGAAACACGGGTCTATTGTTCTCGAACCATTTTACATCTGTCAGTATTTGCCGAAGACGTGGTTAGGGCGTTTCTCTTCTGTACCCATCTTTTGGCAAGTGCTTCTTTACTTGGCTTCGAGTAAAATCTCCATGGAATTGCGAGAATCAAACTAGGGAAGGGACTGGGGAAACCATTGCCCAAGGTTTGCAAGTGTTGGTAAAACGGTTTGCTAGATTACCAAACTTTTGAACCCAAATTCGGTAGATGCTTCCGCCGTGATTGGTCCAGTGGGTGCAAAACAGTGGGGTGTGGTGAGAAATCGGAAACAGGAAATTATACGATAAATCACATGAGAAACTTGTGTTGGAATAGTTGGAAGATTCCTCGTAAAGCCGACTGTCTTTATTATGGTTTTTTATACCTTCTTCTTGATTTGGATGGGAGTGTGCTAACCCTATAATGCTCATCAAACTGTGCTCATGAAACACAACCTCGGAATGTCTGGCACGTTTCACAGCAATTTCGCTTCTGTAAAAAGACTTTTGTTTCGAGAATGATGACACATCCAGCATACCAAAATATAGGTCGGACTTTGAGGACCTTCCCAGTTATCTCTTTGTGTAATTGACAAAGGCACGCCTTTCCATAACAAATATGCTCATTGCAGTACTCTGGCGGTATATTATCTCACAAAAATCAACGTGATACATTGGAATAGCCGTGTATTCGCATCACAGCAGATACGATTGCTTATATTGAAAACATCACTCCGTTCTAGACATTGGTTCATTGTCAATAAAAAGAAAGAAAGGTCTTCACAGCGTGGAGTATCGTCAGATCGATTCTGCCATTCAATTCACCACGGAGAATCTCTCCGAAGATTCACGAGTCTTCCTCAAAGCAAAATACATTTCATGTGTGTCTGTTCATCTCGCACAGCTGTTCAATTACTCGTAACTCTTTTCATGCAGATACCTAGAGTTATGAAAGAATCTTTCGGAATGAGTCCCGAGTGATGTGGATGATTTCACATCAAGAAATGAAACTGAGAGCTTGATCAAATAGCAAAACATTAGCGCAGAGCTTGAGAATGGGCAACAATGTCTTCGCCCTCGCAGAACAGGTGTGAAAACCACCAGATCACCCTGAAGACGTTGAATAGTATAGAGAGCTTCACAATGTAGATTTAGGAGTCATTCAATGTGAAATCAAGAACTGAGTACATGAAGTGTGCTGAGAGTATCCGAAATTGGTTGTTGCCTCAAATATCCCAATAAATTTTTGGTCAATTCTAGGACGAAGCCTTTTTTTCGAACGAAAGAGACAACCTCTTGAGATATCAACACCCATGTTCGAAAGGGCCCATCCTAGACTGTCCTTACGTTCACAACGAAATCGCCGGATCAAGTCACGGATGAACCATCCAACACGCATTTTATTCACAAAAGCCTCCGGCAGCCTCTTGAAAAATTGGAAAATACGGCCCAAACTCCAAAATTCACCAAGTATGCGCTGATATGAGTGTGATCGTTGGGCGGAATGGTAAAAGAACATCGCTCATGTGAGCATCTAGTAGTTCATACTAGAAATAAGACAAACTTGAACCAGCAAGTCACTGTCTTCAGCAGAACAGAGATGCATTCTGCTCTCTAAAAGCACCATAAAGCCACACAGTCTCAACGTCATTTTCGCCCAACCGCACCCTCAACACTCTCCCACTGTAACCAGCACTCGTCGAACGTGGCGCACGGCACACACAAAGCCCCCTTGCTACTCATACTCTCATTATTGCCATTATTCGCAAAATGAGCACCGGCTTTCTCTACCACCGTATTTGAGCACCATTCAGCACTTATCCGCAGCTGGTACCGCCAGTAGATATTCGCCAAAACCAACTTGATCTCAATCAATGCCAAGTTCATGCCGAGACACATGCGGACACCCCTGCCGAACGGCATCATGTACCGTTGCATCTCCCTTACCCGAAGACCGAACTGCTCATCTGATTCTGTTCCATCCTGAAGCCATCTGTCGGGGTTCCACTCATCGGGACGGGGAAATATTGAAGGAACTCTTTGCATCAGGTAGGCTTGACAAGACACACCAATACCTGGGGGAATCACCACCCTATTCCCGTTGATTCGAATGTTATACGGCTTGTCTGTTTTCCTGGGTTCGCTGGCACGTGTAGACGGGTGAACACGGAGGTTCTCTTGCACCAAGGCTTCTAAAAAGGGAAGCTTGTTGATGGCTTCAAGATCATCAATCACAAACCCCGGGTCGCCTGGCGTGCCGAATGCATCTCTCAACTCTGAACGTAATTTGTCTTGAAAAACACGTTGTTTTGGCTTTGAGAGCTCGTAGCACATGTACGTCAAATGGGTCGAGGTTGTGTCATGGCCGGCAAGAAGGTTGTCGCTGATATTAGAGTACGCCTTGAGCCCCGTGAGGCCATTGTGTCTGAAAGCATCAAGCGTACAAGAGTTGTCGTATTTTTCGTGGTTTGACTCACTCTTTTCTGCCTCCTTGAACAAACCCAAGTGGAACTTTTCGATATCCTTAGCGGCTCTTCTGGTTTCAGGTCCCGCTGCCCAGTTCCAGAACCGGGGCATTTGCGTGGTCCAAAACACCATTGCAGTCACGAGCTTGTATGCGGTCAAAACCCAGCGGTCACGAGGTTCAGCCAAAAGATTGGTTCCGTTTTCGGGACCCAACTCGAAAGCCGACACCACGTCCATGGCCAAGGACGCAAAGAGCGAGTACACCTCGATGCTATTTCCCGTTGGTGGTGATTTTTGTAAAGTTTTTGAGGAGTTCCCAAAGGGCTCTTGAGTAGAAAATGGGGATGGCAGACCCACAGGATATTCGCCTGCGAAGTCATCAGTATCTCTCCACTCCTCCCTCCGCTCCTCCCTCCGCTCCTCCCTCAGCTCCTCCCTCAGCTCCTCAAACTTCTCAAACAAAGACGCCTGGATGTGGCCGACAAGGCTGTTAACCTTTTCTACTAGCATAGCTCTAGTCGAGTTCCGCACACTCATCACAGAGGATTTCTGGTAGAGCCCCTGCACCATTTTTCTCAACTTAAGGTGGCGGTCGTTATCCAACTCGCAGAACATGTTGACCTCGCCGTGAAATTTGAAGTTTGCGTAGTAGTCGGTCTTGGGCATGTTGCGCAAGTAGATATCGTTGGCGTACTTCGGGTCCCCATTGAAGGACACGTGGGTGGGAGAAACCACCACGACATTCCCGTACTTCTTGTGCAAATCGTGTGTTTTGGCCACCCACAGAAACTTTCGCTGTGCCTCGAGCGACGGGATACTGGAAATCCGGTGCAAATAAGGCCCTGGGATGTATCTCAAAGGAGACACAAACAAGGGGTATATAGCGAGTTTGTAGGTAGCAACCATTAGGAAAAGAAGTGTAATGACAATAGCATGATGCTGTTGAATGAAAGCAGACGTCTCAGTATAGTGTTGTTGAATGAAAGCAGACGTCTCAGTGTGTTGTTGAATGAAAGCAGACGCCTCCAGCAACACCTGTAAAAGCATTATATCGGTGTGTGAGCCGCCAGGGTATAGTATGCTGAAAGCATGTGAATGGAAATTAGAGAAAACTGGGTAAACCGCAAGCTTATATATAGCGAGGTAGAAGCAAACCCCCTAGCTTGGCCACCACAGTACCATACTTCGAGGGTCAAAAGACCGTATTTCACGTGTAAAAAGCGCTCGTTCGTTCCTCCCTAGTGCATTGGCTCATAACGCCGGTCATCATTTCAAGGTCACAACTTGTGGAGTCATCAAGGAAATAAGCGGTTAGCCTGTAAAGATCAAGTCGTCAACCGCACAAGTCGGCATTTATTGCCTCAATTGCAACATCAACGAGAAGCTCCCTATAGGAAAAGAACAGCCTCGGTTTTCTCGGCCGAGCATCAAGAAGCTCGCAACTCAAGGGTTCCCCACTCATACAAAAACGTGGCTCGAAGCCGCGCGTCCTCTTTCGGCTTTTCCTGCCCCAGTCCGCTTAAACTTGCAAACTAGTCCTTAAGGAAGCGCACGGTGATAGCATGGTGGCATTACGCAATACAGTAAAAGCTCGATTACAGGTAAACCTCTTTGTATGAATACTCTTTATAAAAATATTTCGGGACACTTAAAATAGGGATTTTGAAAATTAAACAGAATTTGGATCATTTTTACGTAGTCTACGGCCAAAACCTGGACTCTTTGGAGTATTGTATTTTTTACCCGGAATATTCTTGTAAGATTTTTTAGTCAAATTATTAGATGAGAGGGGAAGTGCACTTGGTATTAGACAATTTTAGTGGGCACATGGCAATGATGAGAATACCAAAAGCAACACAAGCACTCTAGTACACCGTGGTGCATTTTTTGCCCCCAACACGACTTCCAAATTGCAGCCATTGGACGAAGGAACAATAAGTTCTTTCAAGGCTCACTACAACGAGTTTTGGTTGGAGTTGACTTCTAATCTGGAAGACCGCAAAGAAGTGCACCGAGGCCGTGACAAGATTCTTCAAGAAGGAGGGTTCTTCTTAGGAGATCTGTACAACCAACGAGTGGCAATCGGCAAACTTTGAGAATCACAAAAGAGCTCTTAGGTACACTGTATTCGAGGGCGATCTTGAAATTCGTCAGGCCTACCAACTTATCGACTTCGCAGTGATTGATCATTTCTTAGAACATTCTCTTCGTGATAAAGTTGGAGGGACCGAGATCACTTACATGTGGGATACCTGGCTTAGGGCAAGCCGCTCGCAGATTTGCCCTGCCTCGACTTGACAACCGACTATTTCGACAATACATTTACTTTGCGGACTGTGATTGAGGCCTACGCCGAAGAGCTCAGAAAAGATACACATTATAGGACATAGCCCTGGCGATCGCTTATTTTTTGGCGCATTCTCATCTCACACCAGTCGATGAGCAACAGTCGGATCTGGGGATGAAATTACAAACGACCATGAAAAGCTTTATTCAAAGTGACAAGTGGCTCAAGGGAAAACAATATGCACTCATAGCGAATATTTGAACTGAGGGCATTCCAAACCTCTTTGGACCCAAATCCTTCGCCTACTTGAACCTCACATGTGTCCCTATAGCAATCAAGGGCTAGCGAGCACTCAAGACACTTCAGGTCATCATGTTCGAAGAGAGCCCAGGTGAAGAAAAGAAATTACTTGCACGCGAGAATTTGTACTGAAGCACACTAAACCGCTGAGCCATACAGTAAGAAACAAACCACAGCGACTATGATTCATGAACGGGTACAATTTGGCTCGATGGGACCAATACTTGGCGTCAAAGGGAGATACATTCGCATCGCAACGCTCACGGATGAATTCTCAGGATACACCGAACTCATCATCACAGACAGTAAGTCATTCAAAGAACAACTTATTGGCAAAACCTCGAATATGGAATAACAGAAACCCATAGTGACCTATTCGGAGCTTCAGATCTGACAATGCCAGAGAAATACCCACATCCACTGAACCGCTTCAGGACTGTGTTAAAGACTACTCAGAAGGGGCATAGCGTATGGGCTTGGAAGGTGTTCGTAGTAGCAATACTGATGAACATCTATTCAATGTAACAGCGTTACACCGCTACCTAAATAGTCTCCCGATGCTTACTAGACCGCCTCAGGACGGTATTCAACTCTTGGTCGTAACCACAGAAAAATGATGACATTTCCAAAAGCGATTCCTTGGAGTATTCACTCATGGTAGACCCTCAAAGCAGACACTCTCAACAACTGCTTTCGCAAAGCAGATATTATTGGTGAAGATGTTTAAGATTCTTGTCCACCTAGAGATACGGATTATTACTCAGAAGAGATTGCAAATAATATTCATTTGGACGAAAATGAACGGACACAAACTGCCTTTGACGCTGATATAGAAATTGTGTCTGAAAGTTGTTTACATGGAACAGAAACTTGGAATAAGCGTTACGAAAGAATCGACTAGCTAATTGCTCGGCTTCATGACAAAAACGTCATTCGTGTCCCGACGTCTGCAGAGGAGTTTGTGAATCTCCCTGAAGAAAGCGTCATAGGCCGGACTCTTGATACCTTTCACGATATAACAAAAGAATACAAGATGGCGAAAGAGGTAGAGAATGCTAGGAAGCAGTGTTGAGCAAATCGCGTACGAGAGCGTACGCGTACAATGTGGCGTACCGTACGCCGTACGCATACAGTGCCCGTACCGTACGATTACGGGAAGGGAGCAGCGTACACAGCGTACGTACGCCGTACGAAAAATCGAAGTTTATATGCAGATATGCAGGTACATGCTTGATTTTGATCAAAGCTACTGGTATCCATGCATTTCGGGGTAAAGTAAGTGTGGTTCGACGAAGTGCCTGCGCTGTCAGCACCGCGGGCTAGCGTACATCTTTCCAATATCGCGTGCCTTACTGAACGCGTCGCTCTGCTTAGACTTGCTCACGAGAGGCTATAAGCAAGATCCTTCAATACTTTCCTCTACATGACGAAAGCATCGACCGCCTCAAACCATACTATCTCGCTATCGTACTTAATCCACGACGGAAGTTGAAGGTTTTCAAAAACTCTGGTGTACCGGAGCAGAAAATTCAAGCGATCAAAGATTACTTCTATGAAATTTAATCTCAGTATCTGGCAAACTTAGAAGAAGTCGAAAAAGAAAGTCCCAGCGAGGAGCCAGAGGATTCTTCTGATGGCCTTGAGACGTACGATTCTTCAGACTTGGATGATGATATGACCACTGAGCACGAGATAGAGAGGTATCTTAATGAGCCAATCGAGCGCAGAAAGCAAGACCCTATTGAGTTTTTCAAAAGCCGAAGAGATTCGTATCCCGTGATCTCGCAAATTGCCAGAGACTATTTTGCTATGTCGGCTATGTCGGCACCGGCTGAATCTCTCTTTTCTCAAATGGCAGACGTGA
>JAKTWD010000208.1:0-13292 GCA_030581935.1 Metschnikowia corniflorae | reverse complement strand
CGTGCGCTCCTTGGAGTCATGCACTGGGACATGCATCCCTGTGTTGAATTGGTGAAGAGCCGTGAGATCACTCCTCTTGATCCATTCTTCTTTGTATAGAGCTGTCCAGAACTTTTTCCATCGAGTGAGATCCCGCACCTCTGGGCAGATTTCCAAAAAGCGTTTAGGTTGAATCACCGGGAGCTTACTTTGTTTATCCATACTGCTGGATTTGAACGGTGCGTTTGCTTTAAGTCGGGATTCACTTACTGTGATGACGAAAGTGGCCGGTAGCAAACCCAGATGAATCTTGGAATTAATGTGTTGCAACACTTCCTTGTGCGATCTTGTTTTTACTCTAATGTCTTTGACTGCGACCCTTTCGCCCTG
This sequence comes from Metschnikowia corniflorae, assembly GCA_030581935.1. Classification (NCBI taxonomy): domain Eukaryota; kingdom Fungi; phylum Ascomycota; class Pichiomycetes; order Serinales; family Metschnikowiaceae; genus Metschnikowia; species Metschnikowia corniflorae. The sequence continues at coordinate 12,923 of JAKTWD010000208.1, read as the reverse complement.
AACTAGTTTCCTCCACGCTTCTAGGTATAACTGTTCATTCGACGAAAAGGTCCACTGCAAGTGTTCGAAGAAGAAACCTGACGAATCAAAGAGAAATTCAGTCCAGCAAAGTTTCCCAATGTTTTGTGCATTAACCTTCTTTATTCCGAGAATGATTCGGTCATATGGTGAACCAATTTTAGTCTCCAAAGATTTGTGTACCAATCTTCAAGCTCTGTTAACGTATTAAGCAAAATGGCTGCTCGATGTCCTTGCATCTGGGTCTGAAGTTCAATTACTCCGCAATCCCCCTGGTTTGGCCTGGCGTAAAGTTTGTCTTTACCCACATTTTGGAAGACTTTCTTGATAGCCAGATCCATTCTTTTCAATATCGCAGTCGATATACACAGAACGAGATCTTTGTGGACCACTGTGGACGCGACAAACATGTTTGTCGCTTTCGCCCTCGTGACCAAGTCTAGGTGAGCAAACCCCTTCTTGTGTGTTATAAAAGGAAGGTTAGATAAAAATTTGTGCCAATCAACACCTTGTAAAGGAAGCCCCAAGTAGGTCAAATCTTTCTTACGAATGAAAGACTGTTCGAATGGAAGTATCTTCTGTTTGCTATCTTGAAAGTCGCAATCGAATCCAAGAAGTTGTGATTTGGGGGGAATCAACTTACTATTGCTGCATCGCTCATATTTCCCAATAATGGAGGCTGCTTTGGTATAATCTTCAATCGTGTTCAAATACATGTTGACGTCATCAGCAAAAGCATGGTATTTCATTCGCTCTAGGGTAATCCCCTCGTATCTGATCGAGATACCCTGGAGCTGGTTAAGCTGACACAAAAAGGGTTCCAACGCGAGGTTGAAAATGATTGGGGATAGTGGGTTCCCTTTACGAGTACCGCAATTCATCGGAAACTTTATGCCTGGGCAGTCATTATGAAAATTCGAGCTTCCTGATCCTCCATGATCAGCATCATCAAACTCGTCATCGCATTACCGAATCCAAATTTTGCTAAGACCGCTCTCATGTATTTATGAGAAATACGATCAAAAGCTTTCGTAAAGTCAGCCATCAATATGGCTTGATAGGTCGAAGAAAAGGACACCACGCGGTCTTTCTCAATGAGTTCGAGCATTGTGAAAAACTCCATGGTGTTTTGATTGATACGCCTATCCTTCATGAAGCCACGTTGGTATGGCCCAATAAGAACGTGAGCGATTTTTTGAATACGTCGAACCGCTGCTTTGGATATGAGTTTGAGGACTGTATTTGATAACAGTATCTGTCGAAGGTCTATAATATCCAAAGAATCTGCTTTTCCTGTCTTTGGAATTAAAGTAATCAAAACTTCTTTCAAACAATTTGGTAAAATTCCTGTCGCCATGATCTCGTTGGCTGTTCTTGTTAAAATAGGTGCGATGTCAGACCAGTAGTATTTGAGTACTGGAAATTGTATACCATCTGGTCCCGCAGAAGAAGCTCCATCAGAACTTTGTAAGGCATACAAAAGTTCTTGATGTGTGAAGGGTTTATCTAGATCTTGTTGTTCCGAATCCGAAAGACGGGCTGTCTTTCAAAAATTTTGTTTTGCACAATATCCGCTCAGACATCATGTCTAAACCGCCACCTTTGATTTTGCTTCTCCAGATTATATCCGTAGCTGCTCTAACAATTAAATCTCGAAAAAACACCCTGAAAAATCATGAACCCATATTTTCAAATCAGAAATGTTCCAGAATAACTCAGGGTAATGAACCAAAACCATGAAAATTCTTAATTTTACCCCTTTGGGCATATTCGTGTAATACAACGAAACTAAGGAACCCTCTATAACCAATACAGAGAGTCGCGAGAGGCTACCAGCATAATTCTTTCAGTTCCACGTCCCCCTGACTTCAAATAACAAACCGCCTCAAAACCGATAAAATTGAAAGCATTCATTATTCTATATATAATCATTCCATTTCTACACCTCCCACATCCCACAGTTGCAATATCTTCAGATCCAGGTCTAAACACTTCATAATCGCGCATCATACCGCGTTTCTCACATATCTCGCGATCATAAAAACATCACATACTTCTCTGACTAGACACCGACACTCCACAATGTACATCCTCGATCAGGCCCAGCAGCCCAGTCGGGACCTCCAGAAAATCAAACACGACTTGACTGCACATAAGAATGTGGGCAGCTGTCTCCATGAGCTTTTGGTGCTTTTTAGAGATCCCCAAATCCGGGTGTCGGCGGCTGCGAGGGACCTCATTCCGACAGTAGTGTCTTTGTTTGATGAGGAATCATTCAAAGTTATCAAAGTGTTGATCAATTTCTGCGCATACGATACGGACAACAGACGGTATCTTCTCTCCCACGAGGCTTGCATAGTCAGGTTCTGGGAACGTGCTTTGGCGCTTGAAATCGTGGAGGTAAACCATAGCGAAGGTGTAGAAGGGGAGGAGGAGAACACGTATCTCATGATGTTGATCGGCCAGTTTGTGGCTGCCGTAGGAGAAGACGACAAAAAGGAATTTATCGACAAATTGGTGCAGATAGGCGTGGTTTCTTGGGTGTTCGAATACCACGGAATGCTCCAGGAGACCGCGGACGGAAAACGGAGTATCGACACCACTATAGAATTTCTCATCGATTATGCTAAACTTGCGCCGGAAAAAGTCACAGTTTCTCAATTCGAAAAAATTGTGGAAGGGTACATGGGATCGACCGACGACAGGTCCGGCTACACGAACGTCGAGTCGCTCCTCTCGCATGCTGAATTCTTGTTTTATTGCACAAATGTGAGCGACTCGAAGCAAAACTTTCCTGTGAGCGACCTCCAGCATTTGTTTCTTGAGGTCCCTAACGATTGCGACGAAAGAGTCGATATTATCAGAAAGCTTTTCGCCGCTTGCGGTAACATCTACTCATTTCCGTCCTATGACAACTGGCAGGATTTTCAGCAAAAAGTCAAGAATTTGGCCAGCGGCTGGTCGTTCCTCATGGCCAGTGCTGCCGTTTCCCTCGGTAATTGTGTGTCCAGCAAAGAGACACAGGAGCAACTCATCCAGAGAATCAACCAGATAGATAGTCTTGAGAACGTGGCCGAGACGTTCATCCACCATCAGTTCGAAGATGTCATCTACTACCAGGGCTACCACTTCTTCAACAATGTCATGAACAATGAACTAGCCGCGAGTCTTGCGAGTTCATCCAACGCCAAGGCCATCTACGAAAACACCAAGATCATAGTCGACAACTACGCATACTACAAAGAAGTGGGGGTTTTGTACTTCAAGTTTTTGGGCAAACTCGTGAACCTTGCGTTTTTGGAAGGCTCTGCCGACATCACGCTTTTCAGCACCACGTGGAGTTACCTTCTCAACATCAATGAGTCGACCGAGGTGGTGCTGCTCGTGCTCCAGGCGTATTGTCGTCACGTGGCCCTGGAGCGGTTTCAGAGCGCACTTGTGAAACACCTCTTGAAACTCGAGAGCTCCATCGACATCTCCGCGCTCCTCCACAAAATCAAGGCGTTGTCGGTGTTTCTCAAGAGCTACAGCGCGCCCGAGATGGAGGCCATTTTCGGCGCCGACTTCGACGCAGGGTTTGTCCTGCAGATAGCATGCTTTCTCGCGCAGTTGGAGTCGGCTGCGTGCGACCCGGCCCAATCTGGAGATACTCCCGCCATGGCCAACACCGCTCTAGCCAACAACACGAGATTCTTAGCGCTCCTCGTGCAGCAGAAGTTGCAGCCGATGCAGGCACACCACGGGCAGGCGCAGGCGTGCACGACGGCTGCGCGCATCTTGGCGTCTGTGGGGAAATAACCACCGGTCACGTGACTTGTCGCGTCCGAGTGCCCTTCTGGGTGTGGCGCGCGCCGGTTACGCGCGGGTAGTCGCGGGGCCAACCGCTTCCGCCTGCTCAATTTTTCACGTTTGACACGCTGTTTATAAACGTCGATTTCCGCCTACGCGAGAGTAACGAAAACGGAGAAATCAAAAATATTTGATTCTATCTTTGAGCTCTTTACAGTTTCAACTCAGAAAGCCCCGCTCTCCGATTCAATTCAACCAGTGATTTCGATCTTCTCCCAAAGACTTCATCATGGCTGCAACTACTGTTTTCAACCTCGAGCAACTGCCCGAGGACCCAATCATCAAGCTCATGAATGCTTACGCAAATGACACCCACCCGGACAAAATTGATGTCAGTGTTGGCGTGTACAAGACGGAAGAGGGCGACCCAAACTATGTGTTCCCCAGTGTCAAGGCTGCCAAGGCTATTTTGGCCGAGAACGACCCCGGCCATTGCTACACGCAGATGTCGGGGATTCCGGCGTTTGTGACGCAGGCGCAACGCACGATTTTCGGCGAAAACCACAAAAATGTGGCGTCCGTGCAAGCAGTCTCGGGGTCTGGGGCCTTGCACTTGGCATTTGAGTTGCTCATTGAGTTGGGCTTCAAGGACTTTCATGTGGGGTTCCCCTGCTGGGCGAATTACCAGGGCATGATCGAACATTCGGGCGGGAGATACCATACTCACAATTACTACGATGCCAAATCGCATGCGGTCGACTTTGGTTCAATTTTGCATGCCTTGAACGCCGCTCCTCTGAAATCGGTCTTTATCTTGCAGGCAGTGTGCCACAACCCCACCGGGCTCGATCTCTCCAAGGACCAGTGGCACCAGGTGTTTGAGATCATCAAGAAAAGAGACATTTTGCCCCTTTTCGACATTGCTTACCAAGGCTTTTGTACCGGGAATGTCGACGACGATGCTTGGGCAATTAGAGAGGCGTGGCGCCAGGGCTTCGAGTTTGTTGTATGCCAGAGCTACTCGAAGAACATGGGCTTGTACTCCGAAAGAGTTGGGTGCACGCACGTGAGCGCCAAAACAGAGGCAGCGGTGCCTCTGATCAAATCTGCGTTGACTCGTTTGGTGAGGACCGAATTTTCTTTCGCTCCCGCGTTTGGTGCTCGTGTCTCGGCCATCATCCAGGAAAACGACGATTTGAGGGCTACATGGGCCCAAGATGTGCTGGATGTAACGGTCAGGCTTAAGGACGTTAGACAGAAGGTTCTCGATAAATTCACCGAACTCGGCACCCCTGGCTCCTGGGAACATGTGATCAATCTGCACGGGCTTTTTTGGTTCACGGGATTGACGGCAACCCAGACGCAGAAGTTGCAGGAGGAGCACCATATTTACGGGACGTTGAACGGTAGAGTAAACGTTGCAGGTTTGAACAACTCGAACATTGACAAGTACTGCGCCGCCGTGGACGCGGTGGTGCGCAAGTATCCTGCGAACTAATGATTGTATATTTGAAGGATATAAGTGTAATTTGATAGAAGCTATACATTGCACCGTGACCAGCCATCTCTTGCTGGTATATTTCTTGCTGGTGTAGCAGAGTGCTTGGTTAAGTATCCTGCTTATGGAATTAAAATGACAAGATGCATTGGTGATGTGTGGGCGATCACACCGTGGGTCGGAGTCAGAAAACATGCCCGTGTATTTTCTTCAAGTGTGCTTTCAAGTTGTCCTTGCGATTGAAGCGCCGTCCACAGTCAGGCATGTCACACTGGAAAGGTTTCTCAGACGAGTGACTCTTCAAATGCCGCTTGACATGCTCTGGCCGCTGGAACCTAGCAAGGCATAGTGGGCACTTGTGCTTTTTCTTCGGGTCCTGAATGTCGTCAGAGTCTTCCTGCACGACAATAGGTCGTTTCATGTCCGAGTTCATAATGCTCTCAGCGAATTTTGCTATCTCCTCAGTGGTCGAGGTCTCCTGGATCTGTGAGGAATTTGGGTACGACGCACCGCCTGCGCGTGCCGTCGGCGAGGCCAAAGTAGTTTTTGTGGCAAGATTGGTAAACAGCAGCAGCTCATGAAAGCGTTTGTGCGCGAGAGTCGGGATGCTCAGGGTAGATCGTGCCGAAGGTAATGGCGGCAAAAGACCGGCATTCTGCGCAGCGGACGGCGACGGCGGCTGAGTTGCGCCTGCCCGGGTGATCGAGGCAAGGTCTATTGACGCAGGATACGACTTCAACGTAGAATCGCGTGTCTGACTGTTCATTTGTGGCAGAAGCAAGTCGATTGCGGCCGCCAGAGGCACGTATGGTGCTGCCACAGGGCGCACACTGCGTAAACTAGCGGCACGCGTGAGCATCAGACGGGGGTTTGTGTTAGAGGCAGATGACCGTACACGACGAAGCTGCATGCACGCGTCGTCCTCATCGCCCTCACCAGATATAGACTCGAGTTTTACAGTACGCGCGAACGCAGGCATGCCAAGGGATTCGTTCTGCGGAACCTGGGTGCGTTGTTGCTGATAGCCGTTCGCCGGTTCTTGAAGCGATCCACCGAAACTGTTACTGGCGTTGACCGGGGTGAAGTACATCGGCGTGTAGCTGGCGCCTCCTCGAGCAGGCGTGGCCAATGGCGTCTCGTCATAGTCATCCAAGGGAGCGAGTGCACCGGGCGATAACAACGTTGAATCAAAAGGGTTCAGCGATGGCGCAAGAAGATGATTCTGGGTCTGATGGTTGCTCTGACCCCACAAACTCTGGCCCTGACCTTGACCCGCGAGCGAAGACTTCATGGACGCGAGCGACGCCAAAAGTTGAGCCAGTCCAGGTTCGAGAGACGTGCGCAGGCGGCTGCGGTGGCGTTGTGTCAGCAGCTTTCCAATCTTGACCCTTGGTGATGGGCCCCCAGAGCCACGCAAAGGGGTAGTGTAGAGGTTGTTGGAGGAGTGGGACGCCAGAATACGAGGCCCCGGAGGCGGCGATGCCAGCAGCGACGGTGTCGAATGCAGCGCCAGGTGCAGAAACACGCCCAGCGGCGGGTCCGCCTGATTTGATGCCAACGACGCCAGCGGCGTGTGCCTCAGTGCCAGCATGTGGTAGTGCTGGTCATCCAAGGACACGTTCCGCAGATGGAGAAAGGCGGGCCGGGATGCCGGCGGGGCCCCGGGGCTGGGACCTGAGTTGGCTGCATATGGCATCTGCATGTACCCGTCGACCGAAAAGTGCTTGGAGTGACCACGCGCATACACCGGCGTGGCTGTAATTCGGTCGGCATCTGCCGGCGTTTGCTCGTACGCAAACTCGGGGAACTCCGGCAAGTTTGGCGCGTAGTCGAGCGCCTCGTATCCCTGTGCGCCAAGGTGGCTGTAATTCTGAATTTGCGTGTCCATGTCCTCTTCAGGGGCCTGGCGGCAAAGTGTGTCGCTAGTCACCATTAGCTGCGAGAGCTGAGTGGGCGAGCTCATGAGGTACTTGTCCATCTGTGCATAGCTCAGGGGCTCCAGCGGGTCGATGAGAGCGAAAATTGTTCACGTTTGGTTTCCCTTTCTTTCCGTGATTCGAAAGAATAGCAGGGAGAATCGTTCGAGGGGAATAAGCGGTAAAATAGCACGGGTGGTGTGCGGTTTAAGGTGGGCAGCTAATGCAATCTATGTGCTCCACTCCAGAAAGGTACCTCGATATCGATGATCTGGAATACTTTCCCTCTTGTGATTCAAAAAGACGGATTTGAAAGTATCTCGATTTGCCTCGAGCTAAAGGAATGTGCTGCCGAAAAGAACCTCGAGGATGAAATGTCTCCTTCTCTATCTGGTAACACTACGGGTATAAAACAGGCAATGACACGTCTGGGCAACGGAAAATGTCTCTATGCAATCAAAGATCACGGATGCAATCTGGACCCTTGACGGTGAACGCAAGAAAATCGGAGTTTGCTTGGTATAGGAAAAAAAAAAGGGAAAGACAAGGAAAGAAAAAAAGACACTGGCCCGAAAGTGCTTGGCTCAGTGCTGCGAATGGCTGCCTGCAAAACGGCACCAAAAGAGAAAAAATTGAGGCACCGCGACATTCCGCGATCTGCACTGTAATCGGGATATACCCATAAGCTTGGGTAAGTTTGGTTGAGTTTGAAGGGGGTGCCCTGGAGATTTGGAAATAGGGGGAAGAAAATGGGAAAAAGAGGTCTTGAAATTCTTTTTGGCAATGTTCTCGTGTTAAAAAATGCTTCAGAGTTGCTCTATTGTTATTGAGAGTATGAAGATGGGCTCGGTTTTGCGCTTCCAACTTTGAGCGCGGAGGTTATGGGTGCCGGTGATTGCGCGTCCGCCCGCTTGCTGAATATTACACTTATCGGGAGCAAATAATGATTCGTGGATTATGAAAGGTGCTGGTGGCGGCAAAAGTTTTTTGTGAGCTTTGGAATTTTATTTTTGCCTTTTTTGCGAGAGAATCGAAGGGCTCAGGGTATTTTCTGTGCCCCTTTTTGGAGAATCTGTCGAACAAGGCTGAGGTGTCGTTGAGGTTCTATTTATACACTGAGCATTGCTGTTCCATGGGGAAGAAGCGGAGGTAAAAGGAGAAAAAATGAGGAAATTGGTTAAAAGCAGATATTTTCAACTTTCTCGGTTTTCAAGTTCAAGGCCTTTTATTTTCTTCACGGATGCTGAATAGGAGCTGCAAAAGTTCGCAAGATGACAAAGACGGAAAATAGCGGACCACTTTGTCTTGAGACAACTTGAACAGACCATCCCGGGAGGCTTTGTCGTTGCCATAGATTAAAACTCATGGGTGGAACAGACTCTGATCGCTCTCCATCAACGAATCTGCCACCATCTCTGTCGGGGTTGCAATATTACATTGGCCTGAACGCCGGATGCCCTCGGTCCGGAATTGCGTCACGTATCCACAATATTGCGCTTCTTCTCAAACCTTGTGAAGAGAGCCAGCTCAGGAGAGCAACTGAGTATATTTTGGAGCAAGGTAGTTGCAGCCATTTACATGTAGACCATTGGGTCTATCTCCGGTGGTTTCATTTAAGATTAGTCTTTGGGCAGCGTCGGGCCGACACGCGCGTCGGTGGCTGTTGCAGCAAAAATGGCGCGTGTGCATGCAGACAGACGCATGTCTGTTTATTAATAACATGCAGCAGGACGCGTCTTCCCCAGACGCGTCGGTTACGAAGTCGAGGGGCTACGGGCCGGATGCACAGCCGCAGGCAGGAAGAGTTGCGTTGAAGTTCATTGCAAAACTTTATTGGCTGGGTCAAAAATGGCGACTTGTCGGTGATCTCAGTGAATTCCGCCCTCGTAATTTATTTTTACGAATGCTTAGAAGCGGTCAGTGCCTCCGCCAATGAGAATTTTTCGCGAGCCTAGGCCGTATGTGCGTCCTGCGCACACGGGATGCAACCTCGCGTAATAGGCCAATCTATGCGAAGCACAAAACAAGGCTTAGCCAACGAGCTAGTCTGATAATTACAGAGCCAGGTGGATCTCTAGACAGAATTATGTTTTCATACTGGCAAAATGTTCGAACACGAGGACTCGATGTCAGCCATTCGAGAATATTTAACGATTTGACTAGCGTCATGAAAACTTGGTTCATTCAAGGTCGATGAGACGTGCGGCGGGAAGCATTCATGGCATGCATGAGTCAGGTAACGAAACAAGGTGTCTAACCATTTTAGACTTTGAAATTTTTCGGAAATCACCGACGAAAGAAACAGCCGATGAAGGAAGCAAACGAGAAAGAAAGGCTTGCGTTTGATATCGCCTGAATCCAGCAGCCACACATATTCGTTCATGAGTTGTGGCTTCCAACATCGACATTCATGGTCAGGGGTAATTCGCTCTTTTGCTAAGAGCAATGGCACAAACTTTCAAAAGGCTCACATGATTTTGGCGTTGCGTCGGCATCGAAGCAATAAAGCTTAAATCAAGCCTTGAGCACAGATCTTTGGTCGAAGCTTTCTCGCTGTTTTGATACTTATTTTCAGTATGAAATCACGAGAGTATTGGAGTCCAGGATTTACTCCTACAAAAAGTATTGTCCTATCTACGGCCCGATGAGTACGCTACAGGGTAACTTTACGTTGCTTAGTGTCTAAACCTTAATTCCGGCTAGGAAAGCGTATAGCCATAAACGGAAATAAGCGGAACCACCGATCCCAGATCTCGCCAGACCGTACTAAGATCTATTCCATGGATTTTGCAGTATTCAGATTTCTCTTTCTTTTGGTAGGGACACGCTACAGTGTTGCCTTGTTTGTCATCAATGACGAACTTCCAAACTACACTGACAAGAGCAAGATCGATCTTCAGAAGAGAAAACTTCACAATTTACACCCTGAGTGTCTAGAGCACTGAGTGCTGCGTCGTTCATTTACATACATAAACTTATGGGTTCTCCTTGACAAAGTCCACACCCTTCTTGATGTTAGCAATCAAGGTCTCCTTGGCCTTGGACACCAACTCCTCCTCGTGGCCAGACAACTGGCCCAAGGCGTGGATGGTCTTGACACCCTCGACACCCAAGGTCACCTTGGAAGAGAAGAAGTCGACGCCCTCGTCCTTGAACAAAGGCGAGTCGACGAAAGAGGGCTCGACGACGTCGGCCTCGCCTGCCAAACCGTTCAACACGGCGCCGGCAAAGCGGGCACCGGCCTGGGCCATCGACAAGGTGGCGGAACCAGCTCCGTCCTTGGCCTGCACGACCTCGTCACCACCAAACTGGATACGGTGGATCAACTTGTCTCTGGTCTCAGTGTCCAAGCTCTTGTGGTTGGTCTGGGACAACAAAGGCACAATCGTAATACCGGAGTGGCCGCCGACCACGGTCACGTGCTCGTCGACAGGGTCGGTGCCGGCAATCTCGGAGACGAAGCGCAGCGCGCGCAACACGTCAAGAGTGGTGACACCAAACAACTTCTTGGGGTCGTACACGCCCTTGCTCTTCAACACCTCGGCGACAATGGGCACCGTAGAGTTGACGGGGTTGGAGATGACACAGATGGCCGCGCCCGGCGCGTGCTCGGCGGCGGCCTTGGCCAAGTCACGCACAATCGACGCGTTGGTGTTGAACAAGTCGTCCCGGGTCATGCCGGGCTTCCGTGGCACACCTGCAGGAATCACAATCACGTGAGCTCCCGACAACGCTTCCGGCAACCCGGCGGGGTCGTACCCCTTGACGGTCGAGTTGGTGGGCACGTGCGAAACGTCGGCGGCTACACCAGGGGCACCTTTCAAATCGTAAAGGGCCAAGTCCGTGACTTTGTGGTTCAATTTCAACAACAAAGAAAGAGGCTGTCCGATTCCTCCGCCGGCGCCTAACACCGCCACTTTGTACGCGGTCGACGCGGAGGACGAGAAGGATCTGGATGCAGTCTTAAACATCATGATAGTTACAGGATCAAAGGTCAATTGACGGGGCAAAAACGAACAAATTGGGGTGAATTGTTGCGATTGCTGAAGAAGAAAAGGAGTATGTGGAGTACTGGGGGAAGAAAGTGCTTGAGCGACCGGCGCGGAGACTGTGTGCAGGTCCGAGCGCATTGTCCGCCAATCAGCGCGCGCGGTTTAACTCCGACGCTTTCCGGGGAAACGGTGTCAACCAGTGTTGCGAATTACGGCGGGATTACGGAATAATTACGATTACGGCCCCTGGCTGCACCGTGACCATCACTGCACCGTAGTCTTGCCGTAACTGCGAAAGCACGCTACCGTGTTTTAAAAACCTGGGTATTACGGTACTTAATTCTCATTAGGATGAGATTGAGATATGCCAAATTGATCCGTGGGAAAAGTCTCCCATAGGTCCTGAAACGTTTCAAAACATTTTCATTTATTTACTTAACAATACTAAGCTTTATTTCACACCGTAGCGCAACGTATTTACTCTGTCAACTTCAGCGATGTTCGAGGGCACCTCACTTACAGTGAAGAGACCATCAGTTCGAATCTGGCCGAAGGCAGTATTTTGGCAGTCGCGCCAATGCAACACCACCCTCAAAACCACAACATCAACACCAAACAAGGCAATTCTTTCCTTCTATATACCACGCAACATGGACCGTAAGTATGCAACGAAATACCCCATGGACATCCCGCACGTGACCGCGGTGGAGTTGCCGCTCAATGTGAAAAACAGCGACCGTGCGATCGCCATGTTGGGCGGCAAAGAACGGATAAAACTGGCCACCAAGGCTCTGTACCGCCCGCGGGCGATGCACGCTCTAAATCATTCTGTAGACGAGAGGCGGTTGGAATTGCGGCTTCGGAAAGACCCCTTCCACCACCCGATCCAGGCCACGGTCAACAAGCGAGAGAAGATATTAGTAAAAGTAAGCGTGCCCAAACAGTCTCTTCCTGAGGATTACTACGAGCATCCGAGCCAGTATCTGATCCGTGAACTTATAGCTTTGAATAAAGAAAAGAATGGCCCTCCACATAAAGTGGAGCCCGTTTCGATAGTGAACAAGAACTTCAGTTTCCGGGCCATGGCTGATTTTCAAATGCTGACGAAAAACAACAAATCCGTGCAAAGTTTCAACAAGGATGTGCTTAACGGGGAGAATTTCGAGGATACCCGGAGATTTTACGTCCAAAAACTCACCAACAAGGACGAGTTCAAGGACGCGTCCATATACGAGAACAAGGATCACCAACTTATTCCGCCGCCGTACTTCAGTGTGGTCCGATTCCCGTTTGACTACAGATATAACAAAAACCTGTTTACTGTGGCTATTCGCGACGAAAACGGGGATATGAAGGTGGTGATGAAGGCAGATAGCAAGAAGCTCTTCGCCACTACTGTAGATTACCATAAGGGCGAGATTCCCCAACGGCCGCTCCCCGAAATCATCAAAAAACGCCACTGGCTCGAAACGAGCGACCTTTCCGTGGAGTTTGCCGAGCAGAAGCTTCTCGAATGTATCCGTCTTTTGGACAAACTCTTCGAGCTCAAGCCGATCTGGCTCCGCAAAATGTTGTTTGATGTGGTGCCGGAGCTGCTCGCGCTGGCGGTGAAAAATGCGCTCCCCTATGTTTCGTATTGCTTTAAAACCGGGCCCTGGCGCTTCTGTAACGTGAAACTAGGGGTAGATCCCAAGAGCGACAGGTCTTTCT